>JBAGKK010167685.1:0-23496 GCA_037177015.1 Euceroptres primus | reverse complement strand
AGAGCGGTCCAGATCGGATCAAAATTGACACTACAGTTAAGTTATCAACACTTGAATTCAAAATCGGCCACTGTGCGCCGCGATCAACGGCGCTCCAACTTTGATTGGCTCTCAAAATCATGATATTGATTAAAAAACTTTGTAATTTTTTTTTGTAAAGCTTAAATTTATATAATTACATATGAAAAATTTTATTCATCCATCTTTATTAGTTTTTTTAATAATTTTTTGAGAGTTACTCAACTTTTTAGGCCTACAAGGTAGAAACCCCCCTTAAACCATAAATTACGGTTACACTATGAAACAACAAAAAATATCTCAAAGATTCGGAATAATTTTGGAACGATCGAGATAAATGTTTGACATTAGACTCGATACAAATCGCAACATTTCTGCAATGGCTGTGTGTTGGATGCTATGGCTGTGTGTTGGATGCTATGGCAGTGTTAGCGGTGAATGGGATTGTGGAGTAGTAGTAGATCGGGGGTGGGTTTGCACGGAAAGGACGGCAGCAGTCGTTGCTTGAAGGAGGGGAAGGGGTGGGGAACAACAATACCGGTAAATGAACCGACGGTAACTCCCGACAACCCCTGCTGCATCTTCAGCAGCCTCTGCTACTCGAGATAGTGTTCTCCGTGCGATCAACGTATCTAGTATGTTCTCTGATGGCAGCACATGCCCTCGGTTATGCGATGTGGTTATCCACACTTGGTAGACATTGGAACAGGGATCGAGAATCTGTTTCGAATCCAATCCAAAATCTACTACATAATTTATTACATGGAATAAATCTTCAGGGAAATAATTTTTTATTAAAATTAGAAAACTAGCTTGAAATATATTGGTAACTTTTGCCTGTGTTTTTAAAAAATTACAGTGGTATGTTCGATTTGAAGTAGAATCATACAGAGAACAATTTTCATCTTCAGATATGTATACCTTTTAGATATTGTATCTTTAGATATGATTTTTAGCTTGAGGCAAGATTGTTGATATTTGAATATTTGTTAAATCGTAGCCTTCCTCCTGGTATGTGGAAGATTACGCGGTTTCTTTGACGATCAATTTGTAGCCATGTTTTGTAATTGGAGTGAAATTTGGCTCATATTGGCTTCGGATAGGCGTTTACACGTAACGGAAAAGAGATGATAATCATTGCTTGGAAAATAAATGGCCTCGTTCGATCCAAGTCAACAGAACCTCTAATGAGCTTAACAAGCATTGCTTCAATGTAATTCAGATATCGTCTGGAAGAGGATTGAAAGTAATCGAGACAGAGTTATGAACGACAATTGCAGCTTATGCATCATTGAGATATATTATTAAATCACAAAGTATAAGCCAAGGAACATACTTAATGGAAAACCAGTCCTTTTACTGTAAACTCACTGCACTGTTAGGTGTAGGTTACATTGTAACATGATCTATAATTTACAGTAGGATTCATAATTTCAGTTTTAAGAAAACCGCAGGGCAAATATAAGTTTTCAGGAAGTATTTTCCTGAAGAAAAAACTGAAACGAAACCTGCGTTCCGGTGTTAATTTGGTATTGAGACACAAACGAAACAAACTATTTCATGTCGTTCGGTAAGAGCGATACTGTATTCTTTTTGTTTCACTCTACCGGATTGCAAACGATTCGTGATGCGGTTTTACAACATTCAAGATGTATGAAGTGAAGTTTGTAGAGAATGAATGAACAAGTGAAACTTCTTTTATTCAATCCATTATGAACCGTTCATGTATTTGGTTTTGATTTTTATCCCGTTGCGGTTACGGTTTCGGAAACGAATTGAAGCGCAGAAGGAAACATATCGTTTATTTATGAAAAGGTCCGCTCTGAAATTCCGGTAATTATTTATAACATCTAAACAGTCCGTTTGAATCGGTTTTGGTTATGTTTCATTCCATGGAAAAAAGTAGTAACTTTGAATCTTTGCTAAAACTTTTTTCTTTGGAGCACACGAGAAAAGAGAACAGAATTATTCAATTTTCTAAATTGGTAATAGATTACTAATCAATACACCCCACTTATCTCCGAAGAAAAAATTGACTATGATATACCGCTTTTCGGAATTGTCAAATTCGAAGTCAATTGAAGTTTAAGCTTATGTCAATTAGCACCTTCGACTAAAATCACAGATCGGATATTTGATCTCCTTTCATCACTTTAATTGTAATCGGATTAATCTTTCTCCTACTACAAAAGTATTAAATTTTCACACATATATGGTATTTACATCAAGATAATAATTCTGACTTATATTTAATCTGTGGATATTTTTGAAATATGTTATGACCTGAATTTTGCGAAACCGTCAAGATAGAACAGAAATTTAATAATAGTTTTACATCATTTTGTCTAATAATTCTGAGGACTTGAGAATAGAATAGAAAAAGAAAGAATTAAACGCAGATTTCTGATTTTAATGACATTTTTAGATTAATCGAATTTCTAAAAATACAAAAGGAAGAAAGAAGTGTATAAAATGTGGCAAGCAATAACATTTGCATTGCTCTACAATGCGAATTATCGGATTTCCCTCCTGCTTAAGATATACATACCACGAGGGTAAAAACGAGGGTGTCTATAGAAAGCGGAAGCGCAAGAGAATTCTATTCTCGGAGGGTCGGATTCTCACTGAATCAGTAGGTCTTGCACACCGGTGAATATCGACGAATGAATGTCGATGTTGAAAAAAAAAAGTACGTAAAACTAACTTTGCTTTGGCTCGATAGCCATTTGCATACTGGATAGGATTCGATCTCAGTTCGACTAAATAATTAATCTGTAGTGATATTACCTGAACGATCCAATTATTCCTTGGAGGGTTTCTGTCTACAGAACATATGTTTCTTTTTGCCAAGAGCTTTCGCAACAGCAGGGTTGATGGAAGTTTAACCTAACTCATTATACCCAAAAATTCATTGATCTTACGATACTTCAGGGAAATCTAAATTCTATTACTTATGAACGATCCCGTTCTACAAATCTTGAGGCAGACACATTGTAAGGAGTAAATTATTCAAGGAATTTCCGGGGTACTGGTTTAAGGGAGGAAATCCGCAAGATATTTTGTTAGTGATGCTAATCGGGATTTAAAGAAGCTTAAGAGAATTTAGAAGAATTATAACAATAATTATCGAATTTTAAAAGTATTGTTCTTAGATAAATACACTAATTTTTAAAGCTTCCCTTCTCGCTTAAGTTTATTTATGATTCTAATTGTAGTTTCCTAAGACCAATTCGAACTTTTCTCCCTGTAAATTTCAAGTTTCTCATCAACTAGGAAGTGTGTGGTGCGCATTATTTATTATTAATGGAATAAAGTGCAGAAAAATTTATGATTTTCAAAGTTTGAATGCGGAATAAAGCTTTGAGGAATTAGCAAAGTGTTCAGCGGAGCTGTTGTCCCTCTTCAATGTCCTCAGAAGTCGCTATAAATTCTCAGGTCTTTGGGTCTATAGGGAGATTCTACAATATTTATATCGCCGATCGATGGCGGGTATTAAAGTTGCAAGCTCGTCATTTCTTGCTATCTATGTTTCTCGACCGCAATATATCGTGCGACCAACCCTTGCATGCCAAGCGACGAGCTAGACACGAATCACGGAACCAGGGGAAACCATGTATTGCAACCATTCAATAGAATACCCATGGGGATTTCTCCTCTTAATCAAACATTAATGTCAGAAGATCCAGGGTTTCAAGTGGCAGATGAGATGTATTAAATTTACATTGAATTCTGAATTACAATGTGAATATTTCAATAGAAATGTCACTAAAGACGGCCATAATCATTATTGAATATAATTTATATTAAAAACAGATTGTATTACTTTTTTACGATAATTGTAATTAATTAATATGACATTCGAAGGAAATAAAATTGAAATTTTTTAAATAATCTTTACAAAAAACTGAACATCAAAGGCTGATTTGAGTTGATCCGGTGCACAGTGGCCCCAATCTTGAATTTACTGTTCAGAAAAGTGTACACCCTTTAATTTTAATTGTATTTGAAAGTCTTTTTTTAAAATTAGAGTAAACTAAATTTCTAAGGGAAATGTTGAGCCGCTTTTTTCGTCTTTTGTTTGTTTATATTTATTTGTTTATCACAAAGTGTGATAAGGCCGTGATTTTGTAGAAAACAAAAGCCGTAATTTTGTAGAAAACATTTTTCTTTGTTCCTAGAAACGTACTCTCTAAATCTGAATTAGTCGAATTTTACTAATTCGTCAGTGACTGAATTCTAGCTATGGCATTTTTTTGTTCAACAAAATTCTTCTTAAACTAATCTACTTTCGAATGCATCAAGAAACATGTACTGCGTTACAAAGTTGTTGCAAATTAAACTTATCAATTGTTATAAACAAATGTAATAAATAAAAGCAATAAATAAATAAAAGCATTTTTGCGTTAAAAAATTCTTTTTTCAACTAAACCACTTTAAAATACTTCAAGAATCGTAGCCCTCGACACATCGGTGTTAAAAATTAAACTCATTCATTTTTATAAACAATTACAATAAATGGAAGCAAAATTCTGACATTTTTGCGTTGAAAAAAATCATTTTTTCAACTCATTCACTTTAAAATACCCCAAGAAACGTGGTGGTAACGACTCACCGTTCTCGCAAATTGTTGTCCTACAATTTTTGTAAACAAATGTAATATACAAAAGCAAAATTGAACATGTAAACGCAGAAAAAGTCACTTTTTTTTGTAATTTATTTTCAGTAGATCTTACATAAACAAAAATTTACAATTATGAATTTTCTTACTGAAAGTAGCAAAATTAGGATCTAATAAAATACTTCTCAAACTAGACTTTCAGAATCTTTGAAACTCTCTAGAGTTTTCTAAAATTCTTCATGAAATTCACTGAATTTTTCGAAAATCTCCTAGAATTTTCTAGTATATTTAAAATTTTCTATGTACTTATGATTCTTCAAATCTCTTAAAATCCCTCAAAATCTTCTAGAATCTTCAAGATTTTTTTAATTTTAGAATTTTCTAGAGATTTCCTCATTCTTCCAGAATCTTCTAAAACCTATCAGCATTGTCTAGAGCCTTCTAAAATTTTCCAGGATTTTTTAAAACTCTTACAGAGATATACAGACATTTTCAGAGTATTAAAATTTTCTAAAATCTTCTAAAATCTTTAAAAACACCCCAAAACCAATTATGATTTTTCAACATATTCTAGACTGTTTCATAATCTTTTAGAATCCTCAAAAAATTATTGAATTCTGCCCTAAACTTCTTATATCTTCTAGACCCTTCCAGACTTTTTTTTTGAAGAGTTTCGAAAAGTTTAGAGAACTTTAGGAAGATTTTAAAAAGAGTCTAGAAGATTCTTGAGGATTATGGGAGTCTTTTACAGATTTTAGAGGATTCTAAAAGATTTTGCAGAATTATGTAAATTCTCGACAATTTACTCGAGAATATTTTCGAGGATTTTAGAAAATTCTGGAACAGTTTAGAATAGTTTTTTGAATATTAAAGAATTTTGGGAGATTCTTTTATAAGATTCTAGAAGATTATTTTATGAGATTATAGGAGAACGCACAAAAACAGATTCTAGAAACCGATTCTAATAAAAACGACTAACTTAAAATTATTACACCTTAAAAAATTTTGGATTAGATTCAGTAAAACTTGTCTTAATTTAAGTAATATTGATCTAAATTTAATACTACGTTACTTGAATTGCAGAATTGGGTCTTAAATTCAGACTTACTTAAAATAAAATCAATTTTGCTTAAATTATGGACCCAAAAAAACCGTTCTCAAGAAAACCTAATTAATTATACTTTCAAGAATTGTAATATTATCATTGATGGTATTTTCTACGAGGGAAAAGATTACTTTTCATGAAAAAAATTTGAAAAATATAAAAATTATTTATTTGAAAAATTTTATTTTTGACCGAACTTTTTTTCTTGTCGCTTCTTACCAAATTTTTAAAAATGATACGTTTTTAGTGAATTTTAGCTTGTTTTCTCGGGGAAAAGTTTCTCTACAACATAACCTCGTACAAAATTTAAAAATAAATGAATTATGAAAAATAGTGATTTATTTATAAAATTATTTGTTTGAAAAACTATTTTTGAATGATTTTAGTCATTAAAAAATTTATTTTTAACATTAGATGAGGTGAAGTGGTAGAAAATCTTTTTTCCGAAAAAATAAGCTATCATTCATTAAAATCGTATCATTTTTAGAAATTTGGTAAGAAGTAATAAGAAAAAAAGTTCGGCTGAAAATAAAATTTCTTAAACAAATAATTTTTATCTTTCAAATATTTTTCATGAAAAGTAATCTTTTTCTCGTAGAAAATACCATAAATAATAATATTACAATTCTTGATAATACAATTAAATGTTTTTTCCCGAGACCTGTTTTTTCGTGGCCATAATACCTTAAATCCAGACAAATTTTACTGAATTTTTTCCAAATCATTTTAAGATGTAACAATTTTAAGTATTCTTTTTTACTTTTAAAGATATTAGACGGTTATGGGAGAGTTAAGAAGAATTATGAAAAATTTGGTAAGACATTGGAGTCCAAAAGATAAGAAGTTAAGAATTATGTACGGAAAATTTTGTAAGGCATTGAACATTTGAATTCATCTTGTGTTTTTATTTAGAAGTTTTGTATTCTTTGAATACAATACCCCAGTATTGTTTTAAAATAATTTATGCTGTATTACATATGATGTAGGAACAAAAAAAATATTTTCTACAAAATCACGGCTTTTGTCACACTTTGTGATAAATAAATATAAACAGATAAAACACGAAAAAAGCGGCTTTACAGTTCCCTTAGAAATTTAATTTACTTCAAGTTCTAAAAAATGACTCACGTACGATTATTAAAATTAAAGGCTGCACACTATTTTGAACAGTAAATTCCAGATTGGGGCCACTGTGTGGTGGTAGCTTGAGATCGTCGAAAAAAGAGACTGCAGTGAGCTATGCCTTGAGAAGACGAAGAGAATGAGAGAAAAACGGTGGCTTTAATTAGCGGCAATAATTAACGCGCCTTCGTACAATGCGAATGACATGTATAGCGTGCTTAAACGTTCGATATACGTTTAATTTGTAACACGACTATACGACAATGTGCTTTCATAGCTTCTTTCGAGGGGACCGGTTTAATTTGTTAGCAGTCATTGTTGAGCATTCGAAGCACCATACAAGCATGCTTGTTTAATTACTGTTTCCCACGCGCTGTTTCCGCGTCAATTATACTGGTAAAGTTAAGCTAATCCATCTCTTTTTTAAATCTTCTATATTTAAGACAAATATGTTGTCTTAAAGAAGACATAAATAAATAAGATATAAGTGAATAAATAAAAATCTTAAATAAGACAAATAATACTACACTTAAGTTCCATTCAATCAAATGATTAATTCAGTTGAAAATAAACTGAACAATAAATTCGGTAAGTAAAAGAAAAATACGATGAAAGAATTGAGGTTAAAGAGAAGATTTAATTAAAGTAAAGAAGATTCGTCCTCAACTCACAAACCACTTCCACACTCGTTTTTATCCACTTGCATTTAAAAACAATTAATTAGAGTAACTAAATCGCAAAAAGTTCTTTGCCCATTGCGTTTGTTTTCTATCGGTTATAAACACGTAACTGGAAAAGAATTAAAACAAGAAAAAAGGGGAGAGAAGATAGGGCGATTTCGAAGTGAACGAGGATTAGATTCTGCAAAAAGAGAATGTGGATCGTAACTTTGCGAAATACCGAGGCATGCGCCAGATTTCTTCGACCGGCTTAGGCGCTCATTTACGTACGTAAATAAACGTAAACCGCGCTTCCAAGCCACGATAAGGATTCGCCACACCTAGGAAATTATCGGCCGTTACCCTAAGCCCTTCGTAATACGTTTACGGCGCATGTAGGTTTGAAGTTACGGTAACGATCTCAGTACGACGTGACCATAATTTCTTTTGCTTTTTAAACAATAGCCTTTTACACCGAATCTTGCAATCAAAAATAGAGAAAACTGAAGTTTTTGTATAACATTTTCTGTATTCTGTATTTGCAAACACAACAAGTATTCTGAAATTGCAATATTAATTAAAAAATCTTTTAACAATTTGATGAAGGCACTGAATATGTGTTTTGTTAGCAGAAAAAATTGAACTTTTCGCTTACTGTGGGAATAAAAATGCTTTATGGGAGAGGTAACTGTTAAATTGCATAGTGGAGAACTCAACAACTCTTAAATTAGATTAACCGACACCGCAAATGTTCTACCGTACGAGGAGTTACGGTGTGTGAAGGAAGAAGGTGAATTTCAATTGGAGGAAATTTCAATCGAGCAGCACGAAACTCGGTAAACCGAAAACTGCATCCTGAGTCTGCATGCGAAGTAAACTCTCAGGCAAGTACACGATAGCGTTTGTTCTAGACGAGCGTGGAAAGATACACGAGCTATCGTAAAGACGAATCGCAGAGAAAAGAGTGGGATATAAAGAGAGAAAGATAGAAAAAGAGTTAAGGTTCGAGAGGCGTCGGTAAACCCTGGGCACTCTCTGCCAGCCGTGCTAAGGTTTCCGTATAACGTACCGTAGAAATGCATATTATCCATCCGGCATATCCGACATGGTACACGCGAGACAAGGGGTAGTAGAGTCGTATTTTATTAGCTTAGGGCCGTCTACTGTAATTTGCGATAGGTTACCGAACACTACGTCCAATGATGGACTTCAACCAGACGGAAAAAGATAGGAAGGATTCCACTGGCTGAGTACATACACGACAATGATAATTATTTCTTCATGGCTAATGTACAAAACGAGTAAGAGGATGTTGCGAAATTCTGTGAAAGGCTTGGCTTATTTCAGATTTATTGACATTTAATCTAACTTTGGAATTTCAGTAAATGCTGTTGTCACAGTATTTTAAATAAATTATCTTCCTTGGTGAATTTAATAGTCATGAGTTCCAACATAGGGTCAAAGATTTAATTTCTTTCTTCAGTTTCGACCTCTAGTTTATGCAGAAAATAGTTTTCGGTGCATAGGGTCTAAGCAAAAATAAGAATGGATTTAAAAATGGCAACGTTTCGGACTCGGTGCGGTCCGCAGTAGGGCAAAAAAAGCGACAGTGGACAAATCAATTTTCAGACTAAACTACTCATCTGATTTGAAAGTTTTTAAAAAAATTGAAGTGTATTAAATTCCGCATTGTTACAACGGAGGATATTTTTGAAAAATTTTCTAAAAAATTTTTTATTCAATAAACAAAATGAAAAAAAAAGTTTTGACTTTTCAAGACTGCCATTTAGAAAAGAAAAATTTTATTTTATCGAAAATGGTGAACAAAAGTTATATCTTCTTTATTTGTCACATTTAAATACACAAAACCGATATTTTCGGGAAAAAATTGAAATAATACGAGGGCCCCTTTTCTTTCTTCGTCTTCCTTTCTAAAACTCATTTTGTCGAAAGGTTGATTTCTTCGTTCCACGTCACATATATATCATTACTAACCTTAGCAATTGTGTAAGAAAATCCTCATATCACTATTGCACTAATAACATTCGTTGCCGAACATTGCCGATAAATTTAATTTAACTTTTTGTCGTTTTTTCGGAAACCACCTATTCGATAACCGAAATGACTAGTTGCTGTTGTCACTATCGAAAAACGACTCGTATCTAAGGACATTATGTGAAACGGGCCATGGTGTGAAGCTGTAGTGGAAGTAGTTTTGTTTAAAAAATCTTTAAGAAGTTCTCTTAGAGATAATTTTTTAATTCTATACATTTCTACAATCACTCAGAAAAATATTTGTTTGATTTAAAGAAAATTTGTTTGAATCAAACAAATTATAACGTTGATATGGGGTCAAACAAATGATTGTTTGATTTAAACAAATTCTTTATTTGTCTTTATTTATTTGATTTGAATAAATTTTTATTCAGATTGAATAAATGTTTTGTTTAAATTAAATAAAGTTCTTGTTTGCTTTAAACATTTTTTGTTTTAAATGAAGTAAAGATTTTGTTTCATAAACTGGATTCAATTTTATAAATAAATAAATAAATAATTTTAAAAAATGTTCAATTTTGTGGTTAAGAAGTATTAAGTGTGACACTACTTTTTTTAGATTACCTGTTGGGATGCTTAACGACGATGCTGTAACATATTTCAGGCGCTTTTATATTCAGTATAATTGTTGTCTTTATTGTGAGAAAGATCCTTCTGCGCTATTTGCGTTTTTCTAAGGAACTATCCTGTGCGAATTATAATTTTTGTTTAAATCAAACAAATATTTACATAATCACAAAAGGATTTAATTTAAGCAAATCCTTTGTTTAAATCAAACAAATTGTACCAAAAAAATTATTTGTTTTGATTAATAAGGTAGATATTTTTCATATATTAAAATTAAATAAATGTTTTGTTACTTGAAACAAAAAATTTTTTTCTTTCAATAATGTGATATCAAACAAATTTTTTTGTTTGATTCAAACAAACTTTTTTCTGAGTGATGTTTATTAGTATCAATTCCTTCAATTTATTCTATGAATAATGTTTCAAAAATGGCTTCAAATTTTTTATATTTTTTTACACTTCTTAATTTTAAACAAACAGCGTCTGTATCAAATGTAATTTACGTTTTTAGAAATAAATCACTGAAGAGGACTCCCACACGAATCGAAACGTTTGGTTAAAAAAACACCATTTTTTAAAATTATTGGACCCTAAAGCCCATGCAAACACCAACAAACTTAAATGCAAATTATTTATTATATTATGTCACTACTATTTATTATATTACTTATCATTATTAACCTTGCATCGAACACATTTTTTCATAATTTCTGTGGTTTAATCCACATTTTTACATTTTTCACATAAACAAATTTATATTTCTATATTTTTTATATTTGTATTTTATATTTTGTTGTATTTTGTACTTCTATATTTTATATTTTATATTTTATATTTTTGTATTTTGTTTTATATTTAGTTGTATTTTTTATTTTTATATTTTGATTTTTAAAATTTACATAATAAAATTTTCTCAACAGACTTGATAAGGGACCATACCAATCCGAAACGTTGCCATTTTTAAATCCATTCTTATTTTTTCTTGGACCTTATGAACCGAAAACTGTTTGCTACATAGAGTAAAAGAACCTAATGTGGATTAGGTTTCAGAAATCGTGAGTTTAAAAGTAGAAAAACAATCCAAGATTATTTTTTTCTTATAGAAAACGTTAGGCGGGTTCTTTGGCATCAAAAATAAAAAAATATAGATCTTTAAAATTTGGTGAAGGTACGATTTTGATCCATATTTCGACCCTGATCCACATTAGGTTCCCTTACTCTAACTCACGAAAAGGGAACTCAATTACTGAAAATCAAAATCAGAAAGGTCAGAATGTATGATTTTGATCCACATTTTACCCCGATCCACATTATGTTTCCTTAATTTAACTCACGAAAAGGGATCTCAATTAATGAAAATCAAAATCAGAAAGGTCAGAATGTACGATTTTGATCCACATTTCAACCCTGATCCACAATATGTTTCCTTAATTTAACTCACGAAAAGGGATCTCAATTAATGAAAATCAAAATCAGAAAGGTCAGAATGTATAATTTTGATCCACATTTCGACCCTGATCCACATTAGGTTCCCTTACTCTAACTCACGAAAAGGGAACTCAATTACTGAAAAACAAAATCAGAAAGGTCAGAATGTATAATTTTGATCCACATTTCAACCCTGATTCGCATTATGTTTCCTTAATTTAACTCACGAAAAGGGAACTCAATTAATGAAAATCAAAATCTCTGTCAGAAAGGTAATTGTAAAGTACAATAACGATGTTAAAGACGTGTGGAACGAGTTTGCAGTGATTAAGAAGCACACCTGTTCTACACTAGTGAGAATTCTCTGACATCAATGTGAGTGCAAGTGCACTAGTCTCTTGGACAAGTGCGTGTGTACTGCGCTCGTCTTAAGCTCGTTGAGTGACACGTCCGCTCGTCCCTTTCCCTTCCGTGTCCCACTTTTCAAACGGGATTCTATTCACTTGACGTGTGACTCATGCTTCTTAATAGCACCTGCGAACAGGTGGCTTCATTACTGACTGATAACGCGAAATCAGCCTGAGAATTAACATTACCTTCCATAACTGACCGCCATCAGACATTGGAATTTGATTAAGCAGAATCTAATAATGATTATTTTATCACGAGTCACCTTGAGAAGAAGCCGTAATATTTAATTCGCTAATGAGAGTGTAAAACTCAATGTCCCACTGCTATTCAATAAATATTACCAGTTAAGGTATCAGTCGTATCATAAGGCATTTACAGTCAATGATATCGAACAGGTTTCGAGTGTATTTTTATTTTTACTTAATTAACTGAGTGCTCCTCTCGTTTCACGAGATGTATATTTTATTATAGTCCCTGGAAAACGGTAGCAATTAAAATCGGATTTAATTCTCTGATTTGATCAGAATCATACAGATATTTGTATAAATATGCTTATTTGTTTATAGAATTCAGTTTAATTATTTGTCGACAATGTCTGCAGGGAATATTTAACTATTGTTGAACTTTTTTATCATAGAAAGAAGTGCTTAGTGTTCTAAAAAGTTTAAATACTCGGAGAGAACTTCTCGTGGGCACGAGGATATGCTCGAGAATATGCTCGACATTTTTGTGCTCTTAGCATTTACATACTAAGAATTTATGAGCATTTTGAATTTAAATTAAAAAATCATATTTTTGTATTTTTATTAACTTTTAAATCAAAAATGTGTCCCAGTTTACATTGAACGTTTAATTTCAAATTATAAACACAAATATCTAATTTTATTAAAACCTACTCAATATAAATCTACCCAATATAAATCCTACTCTCTAAATCTGAATAAGTAGTTTTCTACTAATGAAATAGTGCCGAATCGTTTACCAATTGCTTTAGTAAGCATTTCTACTAATTTTTAGCAGAGAACTACTAATTAATGGCAGAAATCTACTAATTCACTTAGTAAGGCTTATTAAATAAATTAGTAACCCTTACTACGTGAATTAGTAGTTTTCTACCATTAATTAGTGGTTTTCTACTAAAAATTAGTAGAAATGCTTACTAAAGCAAGTGGTAAAATAGTGCTGAATCGTTTACCAAGTCGGCACTATTTTATTAGTAGAAAACTACTAATTCACTTAGTAAGGCTTACTAAATAAATTAGTAACCCTTATTACGTGAATTATGTAGTAGTTTTCTACCATTAATTAGTAGTTTTCTACTAAAAATTAGCAGAAATGCTTACTAAAACAATTGTAAATGATTCGGCACTATTTCATTAGTAGAAAACTACTAATTCAGATTTAGAGAGTACTCAAAATAATAACATTATTTGAATTTCGCGTGAAAATGAAATAACCTAAACTTAGAAAAGGCGCCTAATTCAAATTATAAAAGAAGTAAAAGAAATAAAAAATACATTTTTCCTATGAAATAGTATATACACTGCTCTTCCGATTAAAGTCGGGTTTCAGGGATGGCCTGCAATGACCTTGGACTTAAAGTGGGAGTCTCTAAACGTAAACGAGTCAGGCCAGTGTAATATAAAACAACTGTATGTTTAAACACTATATAGTGAGTTCGTAAAAAATATGAATTAATTGTTGATATATCTATTTAAATAATAAATGCTTAAAATTCTCTTAAATGCTCTGTAAATTCTCTGTTTGAGTTTAAATGCTGAGCATATTCTCAACAAAAAAAATATCAACAAAAATTCTCGAGCATTTAAGAACATACTACAATATTTAGGAGTCTTTAATTTAATCAAACTTTAATTTAATCAAGCTTGTAACAGAAAGTGTACTTCTGGTACGTGATTATTAGTCACCTTGTTACCTTCTTCTGCAAAGGTCTTTTTCATCTTGAATATACACTCGCTTTATTAACATTTTATTACTGACTACTGCTGATTTACGCGACGAGCAATGCTTATTCGCCTCTCATTTGCTAGCTACATGCTCCACGGGAATTGTCCCTGGTGCCTTGTCCAGTGTCCAATGGGAAATTATTCTCTTTGTATTTGAATTCGGAAATACATAAACACACAGCTAAAGGCCCACTTCTTTTTTTGCGATTCGTGCATCTCCGATCGTCCAATATTCGAATAGAATTCCACAGGGATTTTCTACCTATACTACGTCGTACCTCCATTATCCGAATGAAAATTGCCACGAAGATAATTCCAAAATTATTCTTGTTCAGTCCTGAACAATTTTTATATTTCTAAGAATTCAATACGAAAGGGAAAACTTTTACTCTTCATATTGTATTTCAAACAAGGACGTTTCCATAAGGCTTTTATTACCTACAAAATTTTAGTCATTACAATTTCATTATTTATTTTCATTTATGACAAGACCGGCTTAGGCTTAAGATGATTGCGAAAACTTTTACTGATTTAATCCGTCTAGTTATAATTGTCTAATTTTTATAACCTTTTATAGATTATAAACGCCTGGTCACTCTTCGGGTGACCAGGCGACCCTGGGTCGTAGATACCGAGGATCATCCTCGTGGATGATTGGGATTTTCCGGGATTTTCCACTTCGTCTCTTTCCGACTACGATCGGAAGTTTAGGGCCGCTTCCACGCGAGAACCGATACCGATGCACCCGGAAATCTCCGGAAGTAACCGAATGCGGCTTCGTGTCCAATTTACATGGCCCAGCGACTTTGGGTCAGTGTCATTATTATATTTTAGATTTCCATCATCTCTCCTCAAGAGAGCATCTCTCTCACAGCTGACTGATGCAGCTTGTTACATCAAGTCATCAACACCATATTAAAATGTAACACTTTAATGTAAATAGTCCTCCTTCAAATCTTGTAAATACAGTCCACTCATCGATTAAACCTTTTAAATTTTTTATTTCAAATGTGTGTTGATTTTTTTATTTAATTCCAAAAATTAGTATTGACTCCTAACAATTCTCATTACCCCAAAATTAAGACCTTAAGTTATTTAAAATTTGCTTTAGAAGTTCAAATTGTAAACTAATAGATAAATCAAAAGATAAATAAATAAAAAAATAACTTTTTAGGAGAAGAGATCTGCAATATACAATTCACTAAATAACAATTTCAATCTCTAATTCATGAATGCATTATTTTTTATAATAATAAGTATGTACTCTGATAATTTCCCGTCTTTTCCGTTCATGAATTTCCGCATGAATTATTTAGTAGAATTCACACAAATTGTGAACTTCTAGAGAGTTTAACCACCACTGAGTGTGAAATTGGATAATGCAGGAACGACAAGACTATGCTAACTTAAAATTTGTAATTGCATAAAAACTAGGACGCAATACTGCAACCGCAGATGACAAGATCGAATTTTGGCTGCGGTTATCGATACATAGCAACGGTTTGAATGCGAACACATGCCTGGGTAGACACACAACCTATGCAGAGTATCAATCGATAACCCAACACTGGGTAATAGTTGGTAATAGTGCACCATGAATAGCAGTATCCGACTAATATTACATTAATTACTGGTCCTTACGAAATTAACTTCCCCTCTCTCTTCCGAACAGTCCCGAGTTTGATACCTACTATAATGCAATCAGCAAGGCACATTTCGACTATGAGATTAATGGCAAACTCATAATTGACGAAAAAAACTCTGGCGGAATTTGAAAATAATAAAAAGAATATAAAAGAAAATAGTAAAGAAATATTTAAGGACCTTTAGAATAAAGTTAAAATAGATCTTCCAAAATTAGTGATATTTTCGATCGTAAAATTTTAAAAATTATTTTAATTAGAAAGATGAAAAGAAGAATAGAAATAAAGGAGTATAAAAGCAGAAAAGAAGAAAGGGAGAGGTAAGAAAAAATTTAAGCAAAGTTCGAGGTTTCCAGGTAAAACCAGAATCGGGGATCAAAGTTCTTGGTTCTTGTGGCCTGACGAAGATGAAGTGGCAGGGTGAAAAGTGGTTATGATGAGGGATGCTGTGGTACACAGACGTTTCTGAGTAGAAGGGGCAAGTTTCAAGGAGTAGAAAGGGTATAGAGAGTTCCTTGGGTAACTCAATGGCAAAGAAACTTGACGTGCTACGGCGCTGCGCTGATTAGAATCCTCTGCGAGAACAAGAGCGACAGAGCAGAAACGCGTGAGAGAAAGTTACTCTAACTTATAACTTATCCACTCGATTACAATGAAACTGTGTCTCGACTAAGAAACTTTCAAAAACATCCTGAATATAATATCACAATAAAATACTCGAAAATACCCCACCTAGAATCTAAACGTTGTATTCAAGCAACAGAAAATTCTATTTGTCACAACCAAGGACCTTGAAGCCAAAGATTAATGAATTTCAAATAATTTCTGTGTGATCCCCTTATTTCTCTTTGATCTTCACTTATTCACCTATTTTATTAGAAAGTAACTTGTCCTAAATATTGAATCAATTTTCTGATATTCCCACATAACACGCAATATTCCATTCATGTTCCCGGAATATTCCATTGAGACATTCGGAATATTTCAATGTAATGTTGAGGAAATATTCTATAGAAATATTGTAAAAAGGTTCACCCTGAAACCTGAAATATCTCTATGAAATATTTTCAGAATAGGTGTGTCTGGAATTCTATGGAATTCAATATTCCATCTCTATGGAATATTGCCGGAATATGTGTGTCTGGAATTCTATGGAATTCAATATTCCATCTCTATGGAATATTGCCGAAATATGTGTGCCGAAATTTAGAATGTGTCTGAAATCTTTGAATGGAATATTTCCGGAACATTGCAATGAAAGTAAATGCATTTTTTTTAAATATTCCGAATTGCTCTGTTTGGAAAATTTGGACCAGTTGAGTGCGCTTATTTGTTCGTAAGAGGTGGAATCATAAAAATCGATCCAATCTTTTTTACTTTATTTTATCTACATACACAATACACATACAATATTATATTATTACAAACTGCTATTACAAATTATAGTCTTAAGCACGAAACACGAATTATTAGAAAACTACTTTACATTGTTATAATTTTGGCAATTAACTGAAAAATTACGATTCTGACAATTTATTGTACAGTGGCGTAGAATGACAGATTATATTTGAACACAAAAATTTCGAAAAATTTCAAAGTCACCACTAAATTGACCATCTTCTGATTACAAAGGTATCAGGTACCATTACCTGAATTCCCAAAAATTCAGGAAGTTATTCATTCAATTAAAAAAAAATCCTCTGATGTACAGTACCGGCCAGGAATATGAGGACACCTGTTTTTTTTGTGAGATTCAAAAGTTCTCATAATTTTTATAATATACGAGATAATATTTTTTCATGAAATAATACGAAAGCTAACAAAATTCTGCATAAAATATAAGCCCAAGGTAATGTGATTTTGTTCATTCTGTAAGAAACTAATGCAAAAATAGTGTATTTCTCAATTTTTCCTAAAAATTGCAATAACTTACAAAATAAATAACATTTTTTAATGTCCTTAGACTCATTTTAAAGTTAAGTTTCCATAAAATTTCATGAATGTATGAAAAGAACTCTCCAATTTTTTTCCCCGATTTCGCCAAAGACTGAAGTTGGTACAGAAAAGTTGTAAAATTTCCATAACGTATAATTATTAGGGTGAAAAAGGTCGAAAAAGCAAAATTTTTAAAATCGAAAATGGAACTATGTGGAAAAGTAGCGTATTAGAACCCTAAAAAAGTATAACTAATTTGGATTTGATCGATAAACGCTTTGATTTTGCACGTGAACAAAATATGTTTGAAAAAATTCTTATTTTCGTAATTTTGATATTGTCGTGGATTTCAATTTTTTTTACATTTCTGGAGGCTCTACACGACTCCCCAAATTTTTACAGATTTTTATTTGTAGCCTAATCAGAGATTATTAATGTTTAGTAGACCCCTGTTTTCAAAAAATAATTTTAAAACCTACAGAAATGTAAAAGGAATTTTTTCAAGTATCTAGAACGTTTCTAATAGTAAAAATACGCTAGAAAAAAATTTAATTAGTCTAGGAAATCATAAGTGAAAATAAGGTAAATGACCCAGTAATCGTGACCTTAGATCCAGTAATAGTTTCGCCGTCAATATTATTTTTTAGGCATTTATACTTGATTTTTATTGATTTTGATTATAAATAATGATAAACCTTATTATTTTTTGTTACTAAATACTTTTTTAGAGATCTTTTATAATTATTTCTTTAGGTGATATGCCAATTGCACGATTACTGGGACCGGTACGATTACTGGGTCATCTATCTTATATTAAATTTTTTTTAAATTCAGTTTTTGATTTTTTAAATTATTTTTTTTCAACTGACTTTAAATATTATTTTTAACATCTGAGGGTGTTCTAGTGATAAAAATACTATAGACAAAAAATTGATAATTGATAAATTCATTTTTGTGTTTTTTTTTCTAATTTATATTTCAAGTGATAAAAATACTCTAGAAAAAAAGTGATCATGGCATCAAAAACAAAGAGGCAACATGTTTTCCAACAATTCATTTTTATGTTTTTTAAGAGTATTTTTATCACTAAAGCACCCTCAGATGTTAAAAATAATATTTAAAGTCAGTTGAAAAAAAAATAATTTAAAATATTTCATTTGACTAGGAATTCAAATAATTTAAAAAAATAAAAAACTCAGTTTTTAAAAAATTCACTATATTTACACTTATGATTTCCTAGACTGATCAAATTTTTTCTAGTGAATTTGTACCAGTAGAAACGTTCTACATACCTGAGAAAATTATCTGCTCACTTCTGTAGGGTTTAAAATTATTTTTTGAAAACAGGGGCCTATGTACTAAACATTAATAATTTCTGATGGAGCTGCAAATAAAAATCTGTAAAAATTTAGGAAGTCGTTTAAGGCCTCCAGAAATGTAAAAAAAATTGACACCCACGAAAATATCAAAATTACGAAAATAATTTTTTCAAACATATTTTGTTAACGCGCAAAACCGAGAAGTTTATCGAGCAAATCCAAATTAATTATACTTTTTCAGAGTCCTAATACGCTACTTTTCCACACAGTTCCATTTATGATTACGAAAATTTTGTTTTTTCAACCCACCCTAATAATTAGTTATAGAAAAATATTTAAAATCAGTCTATATTACATTTTAATAATTTTTTTATAATACATAGGAATAAGAATTTCTGTATTTTATCAAATTAATTTTTCAGAGTTTTCGCTTTATTTGAAATTTCACAACTTTTTTGATCCAAGTTCAGTCATTGGCAAAATCGAGCCTATTGCTAATTTATACCTTTTTAATTTAAAATAGTCCTAGAGACAGCAGAAATAAAATATTCTTTCCTTGAGGTCATTTGATTTCGAATTTAAAAAGCTCATATTTTCGAATCATCCAAACTTGCCTGTAAAAAATTACTATGCAATTTAATTTGGAAAACATCATATGGAGTAGAGACTTACCCTCTATCTTGTAATTAATTAATATAAAGAAGATAATTCTATTCATAATGCTATATAACGACTCAAGAAGCACTATATTGAAATAATAAATACCAAACGCAATTATGAACATTTTTTATTTCAAATAGGAAAAGTGTGTCTATTCTCGAAACTGTTTATTAAATTTCCTATATATTCATGAAAACGACCTGTTAGACTTGGAAAATTGATGAAAAATAAATGTATCCATTCTATATTAACCGTTTTTTTCTTTTATTCCATAATTTCTGTCCATTTTTTCAGTTACATGACAAAACAACTTAATCAGATGTCTTCACATACTTTAGAAAAAAATATTAGTTTCGTACGAAAGATAATGTTCAGCTTTATTATAACAGAAAACGAATGAAGTGAGCTATTAGAACAATTTAAAGTTTTTATTTCTAAAAAAAATTGATGTTATCATATGGCTCTCCTCTTCAGTATTTTTACGTGACACAAATTTATTGCTGCTGAATCTGTATTAAATTTTATCTTTCGTTCTTAAAAACAAACAGTAATATTGTTTCTAATGTACAAAAAGTAATTTCATATAGATTATGGTAATAAAGTTTTAGAAAATGGGAAGAAATTATGGAATTAAGGAAATAGATATCGCATAAATTAAGAGTTCAGGTGAGTCACAATTTTCCTAATTGAAATAAAAAATGTTCATAATATTGTTTGGTATTTATAATTCCATATAATTCTTCTTGAGTCGTTATACAGAATTATGAACAGAATTAAACTGAATAGTAAGTTTTTACAGTCAAGTTTGGATGATTCGAAAATACGAGCTTTTTAAATTCGACATCAAATTACTTTAAGAAAAGAAGATTTTATTTCTGCTGTCTCTAGGACTATTTTAAATTAGAAAGGCATAAATTAGCAATAAGTGATTCCTTAAATTGCAAAAATCTTTGAAATTGAATTTTTAAAAATACCACTGTCTAATTTTATTACAATTTTAAAACAAATCAATATAATTCAATGTTTTTCTAATGTGCATGCCTTTTGGGTTTCCTTTGAACCACATATCATCTGGTGATATTTCAAAAATAAAATTAAGTATTTACTTTTTCAGAAATACTTTTAAAATTGAGAAAGTCCTGAACCTGCCGAATGTTGAAATTGATTTCATGTACATTAGAGGATTTTTTTAAATTGACGGGATAATTTCCTGAAGTTTTAGGAATTCGGGTACTGCTAACCTTTATAATCAGAAAATGTTCTATTTAGTGATAACTCGAAAAATTTTCGGGAAATTGTGTTTAAATATAATCTGCCTTTCTACGCCACTGTACAACAATTTGTTAAAATCGTAATTTTCAGCTAATTGCCAATATTGTAAAAATATAAGGTAGTTGTCTAGTAAATTTGTTTATAATTATCTTCGTGCTTATGATTATAATTTGTAATTATAATTCGTAATATTATAGTGTTATATGGGTAATGTGTATGTAGATAAAATAAAGCAAAAAAGACTTCATCGACTTTTGTGATTCAACCTCATACGAGAAAATTAGCGTACTGGTTCAAATTTTCCAAACAGAGCAATTTGGCATATTTGAAAAAATTGCATTTACTTTCATTGCAATGTTCCGGAAATATTCCATTGACACATTCTAAATAATATTTCGGCAATATCCTATAAAGATATTTCAGGTTTCAGGGCGAATGCTTTTACAATACTTCTAAAAAATATTTCCTCAATATTACATTTAAATATTCCAAAGATCGGACATTGCGTTATTCCTAGAACATTGGAATAATGTTCCTTGGAAATATTCCGAATATTCCATTCAATGTAATGTTCCGGGAACATGAATGGAATATTGCGTGTTATGTGGTTTTAAACAAATTTTTAAGAGTATTTGTGCTAAGTGAAATTTTTTCGCGATGTGAGTGGAATAACAATTACGACTGACTTCCAATTCCTAATTAGGTGAATGAGAGTGACAGAGTTATTACAATGTGCAAAGTGTGACAAGAGAAAGTCATATCTGTGATCTACAGACACATGCGACAAATTACGAAAACTGGTCACGTAAATCCCTTTTTCCAATTCTCTTTGTCAAGCACCTTTACGCTGAAGTATATCTATATATTGATGGTGATGTTATTGCAGTTGCAGTGTGATTTATGGCGCCCTGCCACGCTTTGTTAACGTCTCGATTTTCTGCTCATTAACTGTATTAATATTGCGGTTAGTATATTGCAATTCGAAGCGTGAAGGGTGTCACATGACGTTAACTCAGAGCCGAAATGATCAAACGCAAGTAAAATAATCCTCAAATAGATTAGAATAGAACTTAGTCTGTATTAGTGAAATAAGCTGACAATTACGTACGTGGATTTGAACTTGGTAATTTATGGGATCTGTGACTCACCTGAAACAAATAAACAAATTCAAACATGAGAATGACTACAGAAGATTAGTAAATGGGTAGGAATTAATGGATTTCAATAAAAGGGGAGTAATAAATATTTACAAAATATCGATTATATTAATGGAATACTGTCAGAGCTAATTGATAAATTATCAATTCGCTTAATCCAAATGAGAAACAGTTATAAATATGGAAATTACGCATTTAGCTGTCTGAATTGTCAGATTTCCGGTATATGTACGAATGTAAATTTCTATGATTTTTAGTTGCAGAATTGGTATCGCTATAATTTTCATGTACATGTTGTCAAGAACCGCGAGACCAGTTTCTGAGTAGTATCGTAAATAATTGATAAAAATTATCGTTCTCGCTGGCACGCTACTGCATATTTAAATATACACGATAGATATAATAAAACTACTTAACAGCTTTTGATTCGCATGCGGGTATAATTTATTGAAAATTTTAATTTCTTAGATGGAATATAATTTACATTGAAAACTCCTTTACGAAGAATATATATATAAATAAATAAATTAGGGTAGTCCTTATTTATAGAGTAATTTTTTTTTAATTCGTTCGCCCCCACTGGTGGAATTTGTTCGCATGCCCAAAAAAAGAAAGTACACCAAATTTCAGCCAAATCGGTTAATATTTACCCACCAAACATGGGTCTTAGAATTTTCCATGGGATTTACATGAGAAAAATCACGCAAAAACGAAAAATCTGCATAACTTTTTCAATTTTTATTCAAATCATTCTATCTCCGACAACAAAAATTTGCATGGGATGCTTAAAATATCTTCATAGTCAAAAACTCAAATTTTTGGAAAATCACAAAATGTCGGCCATCTAACTGAGCCTGAAAATGCTATTTCTTAACGTTATTAACAAAGGGTGACCAAAAATTGTCGAAAAATTTAATAATTTATTCTCAAGCGAATGCAAGATCTCAAAATCCCAAATTTTGAAAAATACAAAATGGCGGCTAATTCAAAACTTAAAATACCTTTTTTCCACAGTTTCCAACTTAATACTTTTAAACTTCGGGGAAACAAAGTTTAGCTTTAGAAATAACTTGATAATTTTAAAAACCTAAAATTTTGAAAAAATACAAAATGGCGGTCAGTTCAAAATTGAAAAGTACCTCATTTTTACTTTCTTCAAAGAAATACTTTGAAACCTCGTAAAAACAAACTGTTGGGCTTCAGAAACTACTTGATAATTTTAACAATCCAAAATATTGAGAAAAAAAAAAACAAAATAGTGGCCAATTCAGAATTTTAAAAAATCTTATTACTATAGTTTTTAACGAAATACTTTTAAACTTTATCAGAAGAAGAAATGTTGATTCAGAAACTATAACATAATTCGAGAAAATAAAAACTTTTGGGCATTACAACAAACTGATTACAAAAAATGAGAGAGAAACTGAATATCCTTCTTGTTGTTCAAAATAATCGGCAGAGTGTTCTCGATATTTATTTTTTATTTTTTTTATTTATTGAAAATAATACCCAACAGCCGAGGCCAATTACAGGGTAAAAAGCTTAATTGTAGTAATACAA
>JBAGKK010167579.1:0-23499 GCA_037177015.1 Euceroptres primus | reverse complement strand
TATATATATGGATGTATATACATTCCCAAGTAGATATGTTCCCTGTTGAAAGTAAGCTCCTTATATATCGTTAAAATTTTTTTTTGAAAATAGGTCACAACGGCTATCAGGCGATCTATTCTGGAATGACCCTAAAGCCTTAGTGAAAAGTTTAAAACTACTTAAAAAACAGTGAAATACGACTAATAATTAGTAAAAAATTTTCACTAAAGTAAATTAGTGGTCGACGTTTCACTAATTCAGATTTAGAGGGTACCTTTTTGAGGAAGGATGTTCGAGAAACAATCATCATGAGTTATTTTCGACTAAAGAACTGCCATCACTAACTCTCAGCTTAACGAAAGCAGATCCTATCTCAATTTCGAGCCAGAAAAAAAAACAAAAATAAATCTAGAGAACTCGTTCGATTCTTGTGTTCAAGGATATAGCTTCCTGCCACAATCAGGCTACTGAGAGACAGGACCAAAGGCGAATCGTCTTTGCCTGAAGCCCACACAGAAGCGAAAGCTCTGAGGATACAATGTCCAAAAGCGAGCGGCGAGAATGCAAAGTTAGGCACTTTGTGAACAGGAAACATGTATACGTGGAGTGTATACTATTATATATAGTCTTGTGCGTTGATACATAGGACGTGTTTGCGGTTTCTGCGAAAGCGATATTGCGGTACCGCTTATACAGCAAATTGCAAAGGAGATGCAGGTTGTATAGTACACTGTGTGAATATACTTGGAAGGATATTCTATGGTGTTTCATGCGAACGACCCCATTACTGTTAATAGGCGATATCGAGCAACGGGTGTCGTCAGAAGTCGCAAAACCACGTTATTATGGCACTGCTTCAACCTTGAAGACAATCACTAAAAAGGCAGGTGTGATCTTTCCAGTCCTTTGATGATCAGGAACACACCTGCTGATTTTGAATCCTTGAGATGAATCAGAACTACTTTCATTCAAGAGTTCTAATAATTTGTTATATTTTCTTTTTTTTTAATTTCACAGAGTAAGGTGCCTTAATAGGAGACCCTTCACTGAAAGAAATGATTAATTGGGACAACTACTTTGGTTTGTAACATATGTCTCTACTACTTTATTAGTTGGGACAACTATTTTATTAGTAGGCGTAACTATTCAGTTTGTTACAACAGCAATTTTAATAGTTACATCAACTAGTAAAAGTTTGTAAATACTAAAGTAGTTTGTCCAACTACTAAAGTAGTTGGCAAAACAACTCATTTTTTTCAGTGTTTTCTTCAACATACTGTAACTTTTGAAGGAAAAAATTACATAAAAAAAAATTCCTGATAAATGGTCATTGGTCAACTAAAAATCATGGTTGGAGAAGTTAGTTGATCTAACTGGAGATCTTAGTTATGCACTGAAGAAAATGGTTAGTTAGGCCAACTAATTTTGTTTGTAACACATGCCGCTGCTACTTTATTAGTTCGGACAACTATTTTATTAGTAGGCGTAATTACTCAGTTTGTCGCAAAACCAATTTTAATAGTTACGCCAACCAATAAAAGTTTGTAAATACTAAAGTAGTTTGTCTAACTAGTAAATTAGTTGGCCCAAAAACCCATTTTTTCAGTGTGGTATTTATTTTCTTAGTTAGGGTAATATATTATCTAAATTATTTTAGATTTTTTATTTCGGATGAACCAGTTACAAGCAGGAGTGCTCATCGCAAAAACTGTTTTTTAAAAAGGCATTCCTCGGAAGCAACTATAAATTTTTAATAATTAATTACTTTGACATGAAAATTGTACGAAATAGTCTTTAAATATTAATTTATTGAACGCAGAAACTTATATAAAAAATAAGCACACGTTTTTCAACAAAAAAATCAAAAGAAATTGTTTTTCTGGCCTTATAAGTATGGTGAACCCCTTAAGTAGTACAATTAATCAACGTAATTAAGAATGTAATTACCATAAATAAAAACCCTAGTTAGATCAAGTATTTTCTCTTAGTTTTTAGTTGACGATTTATTAGGCATTTTTTGGGTGTATTTATTAAATTTAAACGAAAAAATAATCGCCAATTATCTGCTCGTATTATTTTTACTCTCTAGATCTAAATTAGTAGTCTTTTACTGATGAAATAGTGCCGAATCGTTTACTAATTGCTTTACAAAGCATTTTTACTAATTTTTACTAGAAAACCAGTAATTTACAGTAGAACTATTTATATTCTATTTACTGTTAAATAAATAGTTTTAAATACTTTTATTACTATTTATTTATTTATACACTATTTTATTTTCTATTTAAAGTAGAAAACAACTAATTCGCTTAGTAAAGCTTACTAAATGAATTAGTAAACCTTACCAAGTGAATTAGTAGTTTTCTACTGCAAATTTTGTAGGTTTTTAATGTAAATCAGTAGTTTTCTACTAAAAATTAGTTGAAACGGTTCTTACTAACAAAATAATGCCAATCGTTTACCAATGCTTTAGTAAGCCTTTCTACTAATTTTTAGTAGAAAACTACTAATTTACAGTAGACAACTGCCAAGTGAATGTTTAGTAGAAAACTTATAATTCACAGTAGGAAACTATACTAAGTAAATTTTATGTAGACAACTACTAATTGACAACAGAAATATTTGTATACTATTTATTTACTATTAATTAAATAGTGAAGAAGTGGTAAATAAATAGTAAAAGAATAGTAATAAATACTTTAATTACTATTTATTTATAGATAAAAGTAGTAGAAGTAGTAGTTTTCTACTGTAAATTTGTATTTTTTACTATAAATTTGTAGTCTTATACTGTAAATTAGTAATTTTATGCTAAAAATTAGTAGAAACGGCTCTGCTAATGAAATAGTGCCGAATCGTTTACAATTGCTTCAGTAAGCATTTCTACTAATTTTTAGTAGAAAACTGCTAATTTGCAGTTGACAACTACTCAGTGAATTAATAGTAGAAAAATACTAATTTTCAATACAAAAATACTTAGTAAATTTTGTTTAGAAAACTATTAATTTACAGTAGAAGTTAGTAGAAATTTCTAATTCTACTAATTTCTAGTTTACCACCAATATACAGTAGAAAATTAATAGAAATATCTAATTTCTAGGTTACAGTAAAATATTAGTTTACAGAAGAAAACTACTAATTCCTAAGTAAGACCTACTAAATGGATTAGTAAACTTTACTAATTTAATAAGTAGTTTTCTACTAAAAATATGAAATATGAAATATGCTTACTAAATCAATTGGTAAACGATACGGCACTATTTCATTAGTAGAAAACTACTAATTCAAATGCAGGGAATATTATTTGATATTTACTTCTTCATGACTTGTCATGTATCAGCGGTAACATATTTTTTCAAACAATTTTCTCATGCGAAACTTGCACATATATATGAAATAATAAATTTTTTTAATTACTGCAGGAAATTTTCATAATTTTGGTATATTAATTAATTTTAAAGTTATCTAAAATCGAATAAATGAATATAAACAGAAACTTTTTGGGGATATATTCTGTAATAGAATAATAAACGAATTCTTTTCAAGCTGGGCTGATTCAAAACGTAGAATTTAATTGTTTCCCTAAGTGATAAATTTCTAGCGTTTATTTTAATTTTTTTTCAAAATTGCTTCTCTGCAATTTTTAAACCTTTACAGTTTGTTCCCTTAATTTTTTAAAATCATGAAATATGAGCTCTCAATTTTTAGTGCCTCTACTTTTGGACTATGGGTATTTTAATAATTTTTTTATATTTTTAAGATAGTGAAAAAATCTCGTCATCATTTACAATGCTTTTAAATCGGGAGTTTTGAGAATTGGATAATTTTTAGATTGCATTTTTTTAAACCTATTTAAAAGAATATGGAAATTGACGTTTCCAAACGATAATAACTTTTTAACTTCTCAAATATGCATCGCGGAAACATGTGAAACTGGAATTCAAAGCTTTTTGCATTGAATAGTTTCAATGTCGGAGTAAATTTAATAATTTTCAAATTGTATAAAATAATATTCAATTGAGAGAGAAGTCCAAAGAGAAAGATTTAACAACAAAATTGTTCTTTTGATCGTGAAATAATTCGGCAATATATTCAACATCAGTATTTATTTTTAATGAACAAAATCCGTTTATTTTTCCGCTTGTCTCGAAATACTGAAATTCCACTAACATTTCCCGGGTCAGAGTGCGAGTGGTATCAAGCGAACTTTCATTTCCGTTTGATATACGACCTGATCTTGCTCTCACCTCACCTTTGCTGCTAAAATGGGATATAAACAAACACACTTGAATATTTCTCCTCACGATGTAGAAATAAATACAGTCATATAGAAGGACTTAGAAACGATATAAGGGACATGCCTTTACTCAAGGAATTTATTTTCGTTCACTTCGACTCACCTCATACTCCGTTTACATAAGCGAATCATTTTCTTTGTTTCATGGGGGGGTATAAAATACATTGGCACTAGAGGAATAAAGATTTTACATAAGAAATAAATAAGAAATAAAGTTCATTCATTATATTTTTAGTAAAAAATCATTGCTTCAGGCATTTATAATTCTCAAGGATAAAAATTAATATTTATTATCATTTACATTGAATATTTATCAGTAAATTTAAATCGTCCTTAACAATTGTGCACAGTATCAGATGATTGGATATATTTTCAATAAATAATACAAAGTACAGTAGTCATCAGTAACTCTATCGAAATAGATAATTTCAGCCAAAGAAATAAATATATAAAGCATATAATTCTAAATCAAATAAACGCCTTTTCCATAAAAATATACTTGAAATGTCTTTAATTTGTCTAAAAAAAATGCAGGATACCTGAAGCTCTTTTCTAGTTTCGTCCCTGGTTACTAAAAAAGAAAGCAGATTGAGAGTCGAGCGGTTCCGTGGGGTTGTTAAAGCGACGATGATGAGAGGCTCGTAAATAAAAAAAAACAAATAAAAAAAAGAGAATAGGGAAAGAGGAGAAGGGGAAAATAGGAAAATAAGAGAAGGACAGGTCTGAGACTGAATTCGGAGATAAATTATACGTCACAGGAGCAGTGGAGACGAGGCTTGTTTTTCTAGGCACCGAATTAAAAGGGGATGAGATTTATGTCTAGATTTAACGACGATCTTCCAATCATGAAGGACGGCCTTGTGGCTAGTGCATGGCGTGCCTACGCTTGCAACACACCCACAAGAAAGTGAAATACGGCAATGAATGCCACACTTGTGTAGGTGGAATTACTCACGGACTCGTGTGAGCACACTACCCTCAGCTTTTAATGGCGATAACTTAAGCCGTGAGTGGCATGTATGGAGCCACTCCTTTCTTCCTTCGCGAACTGAAAGCGCGCCAACCTCAGTAACCCTTATGAAAAACTTCTTCCCGAATAGCTCACTATCATAAAAGCATTTAATGGTCCAGCATTTTAGAAAATGGAATTTCATCATTTCCTTATTCTTAGATAAATCATCATAAAAATAATATAATGATACATAGGGGAGGTGAATCCCTAAGAACAGGATTACCTCATAGACAGGAAAGGGCTATTGTAAAAAAATCATGTCAAAACAAACTTTTATTTGAATTAAACAAAATTTTTTTTAGGTACAACAAAATTTATTCAAATAAAATAAATATTTCGTCTAAAATAAAAAACTATTTGCTTGGCCGTATAACAAATGTATATTTTTTCTTTAGACAAATTTTACTTTATTCAGTTAAACTTTGTTAATTAGATACTTTCGAATGTTTTGCTCATATAGATGAATGATTAATAAATAAAACTTGCCACACATTATATATAAAAAAACAACTACCTTATGCAGTATGCAATTTGTGTTGATCTATGATAAACAGGGTTGAAAAGTATTTTTTGATTTCTTACTAGTTGTTTAAATACAAAGTACGATTGTTCATTTGAAAAATAATATCGGACACAGATATATCATAAATATTATATAAATACATTAGGAATCAAATTGGCTTTTAGGTTCTAGGAAAATCGATTTCCTATTTTTTGTATATATTTCTCAGATTATATAATTGAAGAAATTTATTTCCAGGATCTTCCTTACGTTTGCACACTTTTGTAGAAAACATTTTCAATAGGATACAAGGGGTTCATCACTAACAATTTTGATGTACATCTGAATTTAAGAATTCAAATAATTCAAAAGAATTCAAAGAATTCAAGGTTAATACCAAAGAAATTAAGGAGAATTCGGAGAATTCAAAAGAAAACAAGGTTAATTCAAGGAGAATTCAAAAGAATACGAAGAATTCATAGAATTCATAGGCGATTCAAAAGAACTTAAGGAGAATTCAGAGAATTCAAAAGAATTTAAAGAATTAAGGTAAATTCAAAAGAAATTAAGGTGAATTCAGATAATTCAAAAGAATACAAGGTTAATTAAAAATAATTCAAAGAATTCAAGGTTAATTCAAGAAGA
Source organism: Euceroptres primus (assembly GCA_037177015.1). Taxonomy (NCBI): domain Eukaryota; kingdom Metazoa; phylum Arthropoda; class Insecta; order Hymenoptera; family Figitidae; genus Euceroptres; species Euceroptres primus. Next base: position 17,061 of record JBAGKK010167579.1, on the reverse strand, counting down.
ATTCAATAGAATTCAAAAGAATACGAAGAATACAAAGTTAATTAAAGGAATTAAAAGAATTCAAGTTTAATTCAAGTAGAATTCAAAAGAATTCAAAAGAATGCGAAGAATTCAAAGAATTTATCGGTGATTCAAAAGAACTTAAGGAGCATTCATAGAATTAAAAAAAAATTCAAAGAATTTAAGGTAAATTGAAAAGAAATCAAGGTGAATTCAGAGAGTTCAAAAGAATGCAAGGAGAATTAAAATAATACAAGGTGAATTAAAAGAACCTAGGATGAATTCAAAATAATTCAAAGTGTTCAACGAGTTCCAAAGATCTCAAGGGTAATTCAAAATAAATTAAGGTGCTTTCAGAGAATTCAAAAGAATTCCAAGAATTTAAGGTAAATTCAAAATAAATTAAGGTGAATTCAGAGAACTCAAAAGAATTCAAGAAGAATTAAAACAATACAAGGCGAATTGAAAGAATACAAGCTGAATTCAAAATAATTCAAAGGATTCAACGAATTCAAAAAAATTCAAAATAACACGAAGAATTCCAAGAATTCAACGTTAATTCAAAAAATTAAGGTGAATTTAAGGTAAATTCAAAAGAAATTAAGATAAATTCAAAAGAAATCATGGTGAATTCGGAGAGTTCAAAAGAATCCATGGAGAGTTAAAATAATACAAGTTAATTGAAATAACGCAGGGCGAATTCAAAAGAATTCAAAGAGTTCAACGAATTCCAAAGAATTCAAGGGTAATTCAAAAGAAATTAAGGGGCATTCAGAGAATTCAAAAGAATTCGAGGGTAATTCAAAAGAAATTAAGGCGAATTCATAGAATCCAAATAATTCAAGGAGCATTAAAAGAATACAAGGAGAATTACAAGATGAATTAAAAGAACACAACAAGAATTCAAAAGAATTCAAAGAATTCAAAAGAATTTAAATCCCAGTGTACACCTGAATTCAATAGTGGTTAACACCTTGATAGAAACTGAAGTGTTTTACATAAAAAAAATGTTTTGAGTTATAACTTTTTATTTGAAATTAGTTATTTGAATATTTGCGTTTTTTTCCTTCTTCTTAGACAAAAGTCCTAATTTTCATTCAGTTTCAATTCTCAACTGTTCATTTCGTTCTAAAAAGATCCTTTACAGTTCTATTTGGTACCTTTTTATTAAAATTTGTAATTCGACAAGTTGTTTTTGCAAGATTATTAACTGCATAATATCTAAATAAAATAATTTTAATAAAAACGTATCAAATAGAACTGTAAAGGATCTTTTATGGAACAAAATGAGCTGTTGAGAAACTTAAATGAAAATTACGACTTTTTTCCAAACTATTTTTTTCTAAATTCGTTAAAAATAATTTTGGGTTTATTCTTTTTGATTTTATAAATCAAAATAAAGATTTAATTAATTTCTAAGTTGATTGAACAGGGAGTATATCCTTAATAAATTATTTCGTTGGACTAAGAACCACTCTTATCAGAAAACTCACTTTTTCTAGAATTTTGTGCTAAATATAAATAAAAAATCGGTCGATAATTCATGACATCATTATGCATCACATATCTTTAAAAGTTTGAAAAATATTTAAAAGGCAATAAATATCGATGTTGAAAAAAAATGTATTTTTCCCATCTTAGGCAACCCGGTATCCTAAGACGAGCCCCTTTTAAAAATCAAAAAAGCTTTGTAATTAAACACTAGATATTGATAAATTTTATTCGTAACGTACTGTTTAAACATATTCTGTACATTTATGACATATTATTCATGCAAAATTCATTATGAAACGTAAAATAAGCGGTAATAAGGTCTAACAGAAAACAAGTATTAACAAAGATCACGAAATTAATATTTATAAAAAGTTGTAAAATGACAAATGTTATTCATTGCAGATCAATAATTTACTAATATAAATTGAATAAACAACATATTTTTAAATTCATGATAAAAAAACAATAAAGAGGTTAGGAAAGGTACTGCGAAAAATTTAAATATCTTATGTATTTTCGGTGTACCGTCGGAAATTCATAGATAAAGCAGATTACGCTTTTATCAGCAGTTTTCTAGCCTAACCGGGACCCGTCTTAGGAATTCTTCATGTTTACAATTTTTAAATATTTTTATTAAACAGTGTAAAAATTAATAAAGCATAAGAAACAATTGCAAAGTTTACAAAATTATCTATAAAAAAATAACGTACTCCTTCAAATCATTAGAAGTTATTAAATCACAACTTCTAAAACAGGTAAAAGTTCATTCTCTAATGTACAAAAATAATTTTCTTTTATGCTTCCGTTAATTTACTTCCAATGCAAAAAAAATACTTTCAAAATAATTAGAATTCTGTTGAGCATGTATCTTCATACATAAGTGATGAATATAATGTTTCCATGCAAAAATATTAAGGGTCGGCCGTCTTAGGAGGCAGCCCGTCTTAGGAAACTTTCCCTTACTTATAACTTGATAAACTCCTTGAAAAAAATTTCCTTTTACTTCAACTATTGACAACAAAAATATTGAATCGATGGAAAATTTTATTTTGATAAAATCTATTCTCTAGAGAACTTTACAGTGGTTTATGCCAAATGTACATATTCATTACTACATTGTAGTCTCCGAGCCGTTGAAGCTTACTGTTTTCCTATTTGGCAACAAAACTCCTCACTCGTAGTTTGGAGGCGTTCAAAAAGCCAGGAAACCGAAGGTAGACAGTCATATTCATCTCCTCTATGGTCCCCCCAACCACAGTGGTATGGTGTACCAAGCTGGGTCAGAAGTGGGTGCATCAGGGGGAGGATAGTTTGCAGTTATCGGACTTTGCGACTCCAATGGATTTCGAACAGATTCGAATCCCAGTTGTGTACTAACCTATGCAAATATAAGGTTTTCCCTGTACAATTACATGAGCTCAGTCATTCGAAAAGGAAATTTCAGTCTCCAATATCTTCTGTTATTTATCTACCCTAACAATCCTCTAATTTCTCCTTGAAAAAAAATATTTCTAATACTTCTACTTGAAGAAAATTTCAATTGAAAAAAAATCTGTAAATAATTCCCTCTTCAAACTTCCAATACCTTGACAAACTATAAAAATGTCATTTTAATAAATAAATTTATTTATTAAATTATTAGTATGAAAATCCTAATTATAATTGTATTTTTCTGTTGCAGGTAAGTAGGATCACATTCAAAAAAATGATCAATTATTTCGTAACGACTCGTTTTGGTGAGTATGGAAAAATAAGCTATAGAAATTGCGAAATTTCTGATACTAAATTCTATATAATTGGAGGATATGTTATCAATTTTTGTTGCATTTATATTTTTATACAATCTACTTTCATTTGACCCGCATACCAGGGAAAGTGGTTTGTAGTCATTCGAGTTTTGCGATTTCAGTGGTTCCTCAGCATTTCACATTCCACTAAGTGCAATAAATTCTCATGCAATTATACACGAATATTGATGCAGCTAAAACGTTTCTGAAACAAAAAACTCTATCGAATAAACCACATAAAAATATAAAAATATAAAAAATATACCACATGTTGTTCCAACAAAATTTGAAATCTGTAAAACATTCTTAAATTAAAATACGAATAGTGAGTAAAAAAGAATCAAGAAGTATAAAAGAATCTGGTGCATAAATAATAGTACATACATAGTTCTGTGACTATTATATATTTATAAATATTTTGAAATTTTGTTTTAAAAATGAAAATCGATATTTTGGAGATAAACATGTATTTTATATTCTAAACTTTTGTTTATCTCCAAAATATCGATTTTGATGCAAAATTTTGATTTTAAATAACTTTATTAATTGTCAAAAGCTTTTTTCTTCATTAGAACTCTTGGAAAAGCAATTATTATATTAAAAATTAATTAATTTTTATCAAAATAAATTTTTTGTATCTTATTTTAAACAAGTTCAAAAAATAAAAAATTTCTATTGTGATTTCCTTTGTTTCTAAATGTACTTTTTGTTTTCTTGTAAAATTCATGAACTTATTACGTCACTCAACGCAAAAGTAACATGAATAAATAATTTCGTTAGGATTACGGAGTTAGAATCTCTATATACATAAATAATTGTCCAGTATCATAATTAACAGTGTTCCAACTGCAGAATAAGCTACCTAATCCCTTCAACTGGTGAAAGGTTTTGAAGGAGTTTCAGAGATCCTGGAGGTTGAATTCTATTTTCATGTAAATTATACGTCCCCGTGACGCAACAACAAGACGACATTTATTTTGCTGCGCTGAGCAACCTCAACCATTCACCAAGTAAGATACAGTAATAGCGTGCAATCAAAGTTTACTGGACTTCTATAAAAATTCTTTTTCAATTCTACAACTTCAGAAAAAAAGGAAATAATAAGATTCGTAAATCTGAAATGAAACGACGTTACTGTTGACTTAAAGTAGGAAATTTATCTCTTTGTTTTAAGATTTTTATTTAAAAGTTGTACAAGAAATTACTTTTGCATTTAATCAGAATGTTGAATTTATTTTCTATTTATCAGCTTAATTGGCTACAGTTTTTTTAGAACGAACGAAACTGTTTCTTTTCTTGTATCATAAATTTTTTCATATTTATCCTCGTACATTTCTATTTTTCAATCTCTGATAGCGAGGGTTAAACTGGTTAAATACTATTGAATTCAAGTGTAAACTTGTCCATAAATTCTTTGAATTCGACTTATATTCTTTGAATTCACATTTATTTTTTTCATTCCCCTTGAACTCTTTGCATTTTTGAATTGAATTGAATTGAATCCCCTTGAATTCTCTGATTTTGTCTTAATTTCTTAGAATTAACCTTGAATTATTTGAATTCTTTGTATTATTTTGAATTCTCTGAATGCACCTTGAATTAACCTTGAATTCTTTTAAATTATTTTGATTTCTTTTCTTTTGAGCACTCTGGATTCTTCTGGAATTAATTTTGCATTCTTTGAAGTCTCTGAATTCCTCTTGAATTCTTTTAAATTATTTTGACTTCTTTTACATTCTTTGTATTCTTATTATTTCTTTAATTTTTTTTGTATTCTCTGAATTTAGCTTAATTTCTTTTGAATTCATCTTGAATTTATCTAAATTTCTTTCAAATTATCCTTGAATTCCTTGACTTCTTTGTATTCTTTTGAGTACTTTTATGAATGTGATAAACGGACTTTTGAATTATCATTGAATTCACCTTAATTTCTTTGGAATTAACCTTGAATTCTTTGTATTCCTTTAAATTCTCGGAATTCACCCTTGAATTAACCTTGAATTCCTTGGAACTATTTTTAATTATTTTGAATTCTCTGTATTATTTTGTATCATTTGAATTCACGTTGCATTCTTTTGAATTCTCTTTGATTTAACCTTTAATTCTTTGAACTCTTTTGAATTCGCCTTGCATTATTTTTAATTCCTTTGGATTCTCTACATTCGACTTGAATTCTTCGGAATTCTTTGAATTCTTTGAATTATTTTGCATTCTTTGAACTCTTGAATTCAAGTATAGATCAAAATTGCTAGTGGTGAATCCCTCGTCTGCTAGTGAAAGTCAATATTAACGTATCAAAACGAAATGATTTTTCTTTTATCAAATGCCAGACTATTTTTTTACGCAATATCCTATTAAACTGTAGAAATATTTCAAATTTAAGAAATAATTCTTCATACAAGTAATGAAGGTATGATAATTTTTCAAAGGTAGAAAAAATCTGGGGAAACGTAAAGCTAAAATGTGTGGTTTTCGATTTCCAATGGCAATGCGATACGATAAATTGGTCACAGTAGTAACGGCGATTTCCGTCAGACACGTTGAAGCGTGCAGTTATGGGGTTTGGGTGGTGGAAGTTTACTTCCGGGATCAGGAATATTTTATTTATACGGGCTCGATATCTCAGCGAGTTTAATAATCCCAAAATGCACCAGCCAAAATGGGCGTGATCCTAAAGGTAATAAGTTCAAAAACAAGAGACGCCGTCTTGCCAAGTTCACTGGTTCGTTGATCGATGTTCGCTTGGATCATGTCCACTTTTTTTACACTCAGTCTGTCCTGAAATGCACCCAAAGTTTTTACTCACACTTCTCTTCTTTCACAATTCACGAAGTTCCACCTCAAAAATAATACACCTTCTTTCGAAAGATAAATAAGAAATCGCTCGAAGGGTTCACCACTAGCAATTTTGATGTACACCTGAATTCAAGAATTCAAATAATGCAAAAGAATTCAAAGAATTCAAAAGAATTCGAGAAAAGTTCTAAATAATGCAAGGCGAATTCAAATTAATACACAGAATTCAAGAAATTCAATGATAATTCAAAAGAAATTAAGGTGAATTCAAAGGAATTCAAAGAATTCAAAGGAATTCAAAGAATTCAAAGGTAATTCAAAGAAACTTCAAAGAATTCAAAATTAATTCAAAATAATTCAAGGAGAATTCAAAAGAATACAAAGTATGAAAAAGAATTGAAAGAATTCAAGGTTTATTCTAAAAGCATTCAAAGAATTCAAAAGCACACAAAGAATTCAAGGTTAGTTCAAAAGAAATATAGGTGATTTCAAATAATTAAAAAGAATACAAAGCATGCAAAACAATTCAAAATAATTCAAATAATTCCAAAGAATTCAGAGCTAATTCAAAGTGATTTCAGAGAACTCAAAAGAATAAAAGTTAAATTAAAAAGAATTCAAAGAATTTTAGGTTAATTTAGGAAGAATTTAAAGAATTTAAGTTTAATTCAAAAGAAATTAAAGGGAATTCAGAGAATTCAAAAGAATATAAGGCGATTTCAAAGAACTCAAAAGTATATAAAGAATGCAGAATAATTCAAAGTTTCCTAATGAATTTAAGGTTAGTTCGAGGTGAATTCAAAAAATTCAAAAGAATTCAAGGTGAATTCAAATGAATTCAAATAATTGAAAGTTAATTCAAAAGACTAGAAGGTGATTTAAAATAATTCAAAATAATGCAAATATTTCAAAACAATTCATAATAATTTAAAGAATTCTAAAGAATTCAAGTTGAATTAAATGTAAATTCAAAATAATTTGAATAATTCGAGGTTAATGCAGAAGAATTCAATTTTATTTCAATGTGAATTCAAAAAATTCGAATAATTCAAGGTAAATGCAAAAGAATTCAAGGTTAATTTAAAAGAAATCAAGGAAAATTCAGAGAATTTAAAGGAATTCAAGGAGAGTTCAAAAGACTGTTCTTTGCATTCAAAAGAATCAATGAATTCGAGGTTAATTCAAAAGAATTCAAGACTAAATCAAAATAATTCCAGGGTAATTCGAAGAATTCAAGGAGAATTAAAAACTCCAAGGTGAATTCAAAGAATTCAAAGACAAGCATTCATCTGGATTCAGTAGTGGTTAACCATATAAATAATAGATTATAAAGATAGTAATAGTTAAATAGTAGTAATAGTTGAAAGATATATAATAGTACATATATAAATATATATAATAGATTATAAATAAAGATATAAATAAAGACTTGATAATAAATAATGGATAAAAGTAATAAATTCTTTCAAAATTTAAGAAAAATGTTGTTAGCTACATTCGCTAACTTTTAGTAGATGTTGATAATAGTTAGGGTTTCTTTATCTGAGATGTACGACTGTGATTTGCAAAAATATACCAATTCGTAAGTCTTAAGGTTCTTTTATATCTTTTTTTCTCTCCGTTCTTGGGATTCTAAGGATCTTCAGCACGCTATTGTCGAGATACGATAAAACGAGTGAGATTACTAAATCCCATTAGTGCTATCGTTGATCTCGTTTTCGAATATTGCGTTTTATCTTGAACTCTAATCTCATTTATATCCAAAACCTGTTAACAAAATCTTATTTCTTTCATAGTGTTATTATAATCAAAGAAATCTCCTTCATAGAAAAAAATACACAAAGAAAAAAAATAAGAAACAAGAGAGCTTTTCTTTTTGGTCCATCTTCTCGTCTCAGTCAGGTTCTAAATTTTAAGTCTCAGAATTCTTTTACAACATATGTCGTTTTTTCAGAGAAAAATAAGGATTTCCCATTTTCAAAAGAGAACGAGTAACCTTTCTTTAATCAAGAAGGAAAACTTGAACATCTTCATTAGTTCCACAAATGCAGAAATTTTGAGAAAAGTTTTGATCATTTTCTAGAAATTTACATTCAAAATGAATATTCATAATTTTGCAGAAAAAACAAATATATTTCGTCGACGAAAGATACTGCGAATTGAAATCCAGAACTTGCCTGATTTAAAAATAAATTTATTCTAAGATTTTTTTTAATACATTAAAATATTCTTCGTTGTATTTTTTTAAGTTAATGTGAATTTTATCGTAGTTTAGGAGCAGTTGCAAGAAATATTTGCTTGAGCGCTTCGCCCAGATGACGGTCGATGTTCCTACAAAAGTTTTAGGAATGCTTGCACCACGTGTTATTGATGACGAGTGTTTCGTACAACAATCTCAGGGGATGTTGAAATACATAGAATGGAGGAGACATCGGGTTCGGATAAAGAGCCTAAGGAAGTTTGGTACAGAAAACAAGGTGCACGTTTCTGCAATATTCATAGACTAGCATGACTTCCCTTTTCTTTATTTTCGTACTTCCGTTTTTATTTTAGTTCGAGACTCCTTCTGAATATTTTACGTTCAACTTTATGCAAGAAGAATATTAAAATATTCTTTACTGGTATTCGACCGTATTATTCAAATAGGTTTTTATCTGCTTTTGCAGAATTTAAGGTACATTGCTACCATTTACGATTCCAATATCAGAAAAAAATATTTTCTTTCCAAGGAAAGAAAATTAAGTCATTAACTTTATTCATTCTTTATTCAAATCCTCTAATTTAATTATTTAATTAGTAAGTAATAATGTTCCTAATGGTTTCTTTGAAAGTTAGTTCAAAAGAAAATTTTCTCCAGTGAGATTAAATCTGGTTACATGAAGTTCAAAGGTCAATAAAAAGCTTAGCTCAGCATCAATGTGATCAACTCGAGAGCGTTCACCTTTTCGATTTTTCCATTACTACTAAGTCAGGTTTACGAGCTTCTTTCTCATCTCAATGAGATCACATGCAGGACTCTTCTTCTGAAACAAACCACTCTTGAACAAAGATTTCCAGTTTATAGCACTGCAGATAAGATGTATAAACGAGATTTTCCTTCTACAGGAAAAACATTTGTTCCTGCATCATATCTTGAGTGCGTTCATCAATTTTCGATTATCGATTCTTTCTGCAAGAGATGTTTTGTCTCCCTTACAAGACAAAGACATGCAAGTGGAAAACTTTTAACAACAACATTTGCATCTATTCACCATTTATTTTTATTTATTTTTTCTCGCAGTGAATTCGATTTTCCTCACTTGTCTATAGTGATTTACCAGACTTTCATCAGTTTTCGATTGTTATGCAGTTGGAAGCTTGTACGTGCTTAATGGCGAAGGGAGGAAAAGTTGCGTCGATAAATTTAAAGAGGATATCGTACAAATTGGTCTAAAAAGGACACGCCCGGTTTCCGGAGCTTTTTCGAGCCAAGTGAGTTCGGCCACAGAAAACGCAAAAAACAAATGAACGCTTTCGTTTTGCGACACTTTCAAGCCCCGGAATTAATAGTCCGTTCTAATTGCGCTTAAATTTCGCTGTATTAGAGATAAGAGCACCTCATAAGTATAAAAGGTTGCTGCGAATGGCGAAATATAAAAATGCAAGAGAAAAATTATGAAGAATTATTAAAGAAAACCATTTATTTTAATATTATTTATAATATTATTATTTATTTTAATTCTTGTCAAATAATTCTTAAAATAAGCTTCTGTCATTTCACATCAGTAAAAAGGAGTTTCGAAAACTTGACAATCGAAAAATCAAAATTCTTCAATAAAAAAAGATTACCACTGAATTTTTTTATTCCTAAGATTTTTTTATTTTTATTTCTTAATCCTCAATTACAGTTTTATAATAACCCAGGTATTTAATAGAACAGATAAATATCCACGGATAAGCGAAACTTATTCAAAAATTGATTTCAGTTTCGCCTTTTCATAGAGTGGGATTCGAACTCACGACAGCTGACACTAGAAAATTATTCAAATATCTTAGCATTTGAGCCACGATGTCTCCATCGTAGAAATTTGGTTTACTGATCTAAGAAACTTAATTTTCAAATTACACTCTGAATAACACTTTTTTTCAAATTGAACAAATAAAAATTTGTGCATCAATTTTTATTTATTAAATCATAATTGCTTTTTATTAAAACTGAATGTTTGAAATTTCTTTTAATATTAAAAGAGGTTAAACGTTTTTTCTTTCGGTTTTTAAGGGAAATAAAATCATTGGAGTCTTGATTTGAGATTTGTTTCTGAAAGTCAAGACCTATTCCCTTATGTAAGGTAGAAACAGGAAGCGGAGAATTGAGCCCACGAGGAATTGGACGAGAAGTGAAACAATCGAGCGACAAGCCAACGACGTCCGCTTTGTGTACACGTGGAATGAAATACGACGCCTGAGCACATACAATGCGTTAAATAGGGCTGGGCGTCGAACCCCACAGTTATGAGGCCATGGCTGCTATGCGTACCTTTTTTCCTTACCATTTTTATGAGCCACCGGTGTCAAAGAGCACGCCCGCTTTTACGACCCTTTTGGAATTTCAACGTCGAGAACAAGAAAGTAATGGGCTGCTCTATACGCTAAAAAAAACATCCAAAAATCAGCAGCACTACTAATAAACTTGAGGTAAATATTGGCCCTATTAGGTTAAGTGTACCTGTGAATGAACACTTAAGATAAATGGCAACTTTTTTCCATAAAATAAGCAATAAAAAAATAAAAGTTTGGATGTATGTTATTTTTCGACAGTATATACTTTAAATTAACGGAATAAAATTTCTGAAAGCTTAAACGAATCTATTTAACTCCTTAACTCCTTAACTGCCGATGGAAAAAATCTTTGCCATTTAGGACTTTTCTTAGACTGCCGGAAAAGACAAATCTTTGCCATGAAATATTTTAGTGTATTTAAGTCTACAGGTGTTTTAATTAACAATTAAGAGTATTTATATATTTTTGGATATGCTGATCATGATTCCATAGTCGGGTGAACAATTTTTTGTGTCTGAAAATTAATATGGCTGTTCAAAAACCGCGTTTTTCCCGATTTTTTGAAAAACTTTGTCATGAAGTACTTTACTGTATTATGCCCTTTTCCCGAATTGCAATAATTTTACACCCCACATGATGGATGAAAAAGTATGTTGAGGCACACAGATATCTTTAAAAAATTAGTATGTAGTTACAACCCTTGAAAATCACCTTTGAATTCAGAGAGACTACCCCTAGCGGAGAAAAGTCGTTTACTCATAGTTTTATATACTAACACTCAGTTTACATTCAAGAAAATATTCATTGGAATGCAAAGAGGAATTTTCTAAAACTTTCAATACATTCTACCGCTTGTAATCCACCCTGATGAGAAAAAAACCACCCTTGTTACTTCCATATAAACCATTCCCAAAAGCCAATAATTTCACACCCCACGTGATGGACGAAAAAATGTTTTGAGACATACAGATATTATATAAAATATACATGTAGTTACAACCCTTGAAAATTACCCTTGAATTCAGAGAGACTACCCCTAGTGGAGAAAAGTGGTTTACTCATTGTTTTATATAGTAACACTCAGTTTTCATTCAAGAAAATTTTCATTGGAATGCAAAGAGAAGTTCTCTAAGACTGTCAATATATGTTCCCCTTGTAATCCACCCTTATGAGAAAAAAACCACCCTTGTTACTTCAATATACACTATTTCCAAATGCCAATAATTTCACACCCCACGTGTTGGACGAAAAAATGTTTTGAGACATACAGATATTATATAAAATATACATGTAGTTACAACCATTGAAAATCACCCTTAAATTCAGGAAAACTACCCCTAGTGGAGGAAAGTTTACTCATCGTTTTATACACTAACATTCAGTTTTCATTCAAGAAAATATTCATTGGAATGCAAAGAAGAGTTTTCTAAGACAGTCAATACTTTCTAACACTTGTTATCCACTCTGACGAGAAAAAACCCACCTTTTTTACTTTTATACATAGTTCTTCCAAATGCCAATAATATCAGAAACCACGTAATGAATAAAAAAATGTGAGACAGTCGCTAAATCCGAATTTGCAGTAAAAAGTACCAAATTCAAAGCATTTAAATTTTAACATTAGCAATTTTCAAAATTTGGAAATATCTTGAGGACGGTAAGAGATACGCAAAAACTGACGAAGTTTTGAAGGTTTTCTAAAGGGGACCATAGACATCAAGAATCACTTAACGCACTGCAATAATGGTTTCGTGGGGAATTTATCATTTTGCGCTGGCTAAACGGACGTTCAAAGTAGCATTTCTTAGGCACTTATAAAAAAAACATTTTTCTTTTGTTATAAATAATTTAGTGAACAAATGTGGTTTCTTGGGAATTGGCTACTTTCTGTTGCTTCAGTTTTTTCTAAAAAATCAGCTAAAATTACCTTGCTTTTGGCTCAGAATTGTCGTCAATTTCCATTGGACAACTATTGTTTATTATTCAGACAGTTTTAGAAGGAATGCATAACTTCCTGAATAACACAACAATGATTATCCAATGGAGTTTTATGACAGTACTGAGCCAAAAGCAAGCTAATTTCAATTAATTTTGTGGAAAAAATAAATCTTTGGAGTGAAAACTGACAAAGTTATATATTTGTCAATTAACGTTGTTTAAACAAATAACAATTGTTGTCTAATATCAAGTTATCACTCAAGAGAACCATTGAAAAGATATTTGCCGTTACACCTGTAGAAGATACGCATTATATTTACTATATAATGGTCCAAATGTGCATTTGTTCATAAAAATTGTTAAAATAATGATTATATATTGTTTATTTCCGTTCAGTTTCTAATTAGACTTTCTTACACTTACATTTCTTCCAAAAAATGTTAGTTTGAAGCAGCAAAAAGTAGTCAATTCACAAAAACCACATTTGTGCACTAAATTGTTTATAACAAAAGGAAAATGTTGATTGACATATATTTTCTTGATCAGTTCTCGACCCACATTCAGAAAATCCCCATCAGGAGTTTGAACTGTAATTCTGAATTTTCGGCAGCCTGGGCATGTTTCTTGAAATCGGGTCGACAGTTAAAGGGTTAAAAAGATACATATTAAGAAATAAGTAACGTAGGCGCAAATGTAGAAGTAAATAAACACGTGAGTTAATAAACGAACGCAGAAGAGGCAGTAAATGAACGCCTTTTTACAGTTATTGAACGAAGCATTTTAGTGAATGAACATTTAGAATTACATTTGGAAGAAACAATGAGTACTCGAATTTCAAAAAGTTAGGTTGATTTAGATTAACAACAATAATATCAAATACCACTTTTAGAAACATTAGAAATTGAGAAAGTCCTTACATCTTTTTTATGCAGTTATGTGCATGTTATACATTCTCATGATTTTTATTATAATTTTCATATATTTTTTATATGACAACACATGACACACCCAGCAGAGGTCTGTTCATTCACTAAAAGTAGCCTAAAAAGTATCGGTAATTGAATATCCCATTTTTTAATTACTATTAAGTCTTGTTAAAAAAATTATGACATAATATTAAAATATTTACCTTATATTTATCGATGAAAAAAACTTTACATTAGATTATGTTTATTTATCATAGAATTTTCAATATTAGCGAACGTGTTCATTCAAAGCCCTTACTGCTACACTTTTAAATTTGTGACACTCGTTGAAAAAATATTTTGCATTAATTATACGATAAATTAAATCATATTTGATGTATATTTCTGTCATTGTCAGAATGTATATTTTTTATAAATTGAATGAGGTTTAAAATAATATGGTTAATAATAATTATTTCTTATTTGAAAAATCGTGTTCATTCACTCAAGCGCGTTCAACCATTGGTGCACTTACCTTAGTAGCTTAAAATGGTTTCTTTATGGTAGCATCTTAAAATAAGATTAAGTATAATAGGACTCTGGCCCGAAAATAAATTTTTTGATCTGGATAGGAAAAATCTTTTTCTAGATACAAAAATAGGGCTCCATAATTTTTGCTGAATTTTTAAAACGATATTTTTTTAGAAGTTCACTACGAGTGAATTCAGGTCCCTGAATTCTTTTAAATTCTTTGAATTCTTTCGAATTCTTTGAAGTCCTTGAATTAAATTGAATTCTCCTTAAATTATTTTGAATTAACCTTAAATTACTTTTAATTAACCTTGAATTCTCCTTGTATTCTTTTAAATTCTTTAAATTCACCTTAATTTATTTTGAATTAATCTTGAATTCTTTTTATTCACTTGATTTTTATTTCTCTTAATTTTTTTAATTCGCCTTAAATTTTTTTGAATTCTCTGAATTCACCTTGATTTATTTTGAATTCTCTTGAATTATCCTTGAATTATTTTGAATTAACCTTGTATTCTTTTGAATTGCCATTGAATTCTTTGATTTCTCCTTGAATTAACCTTGAATACTTTGAATTATTTCTTATTTCGAATTCTCCAAATGCAATTTAAATTAACGATGGATTTTTTGGAATTTTTTTAATTATTCTTAATCCTTTTAAATTCTCCTTGAATTCACTCTAATTTCTTTTGAATTAACCTTGAATTTTTTTAATTCGTTGTATTCTTTTGAATTCTCTGAATTAACCTGCAATTAATCTTGAATTCTTTGACTTCTCTTGAACTCACCTTAATTTCTTTTGAATTAACCTTGAATTCGTGATATTCGTTTGAATTCTCTGAATTCACCTTGAATTCTTTAGAACTATTTTGATTTCTTTGCACTCTTTGTATTCTTTTGAATTATTTTAATTCATCGTGTAATATTTTGCATTCTTTGTATTCTTTTGAATTCTTTGAATTCTGCTTGAATGAACCTTGAATTTTTTTGAATTCTTTCAAATTAGCCTTAATTTCTTTTGAATTAACCTTGAATTCTTTGTGTTCGTTTGAATTCTCTGAATTCATCTTGATTTCTTTGGAACTATTTTGATTTCTTTTGCATTCTTTGCCTTCTTTTGAACACCTTGAATTTTCCTTGACTTAACCTTGAATTCTTTGACTTCTTTTGAATTCACCTTGTATTCTTTTTAATTCTCCTTAAAGTCTTTTGAATTCTTTGAATTCACCTTACTTTCTTTGAAATTGACCTTGAATTCTTTGAGTTCTTAAGTTTAGGTATACATCAAAATTGCTAGTGGTCAACCCCTCGATATTTTCAGAGAAACAAATTAAATTTGAAAATTTCGAAATAATTCTATATATTTGCATTTGTGTTTAATTTATCTGCTATCTTTCAGTTTCGCTATTAAAATTATATTAATTTTAATACTTAGAACAATTAACTTCCTAAGACTATAGATGAAGAAAAAAGCAAGTTAAAAAGTGTCGAATTTCTAAAAAAATTATACAAATTTTATAATTTATTTTATCATCCACAATTTCTGAACACTCAATTGAAAAATGTCAATTTGGATAGCAAAGTGTTCCCACTAAATCTGGAAAGATAAGGTTAGACTCTTTGAGCTTTCAGATTATAACACATCATCTCCTCAGGGATATGAAAAAAACATATTAAAGTCGTGAGCAGAATTATTATGAGGTTCCTTTATGAAAGAATATATATTTATTATACCCAATTTGACAATTGATCAAAATTTGATACTTTCTACGTGGTACATAATTCGAGCCTAAGGTACAAATTGCTAACGTAAAAAAGCTCCTTATTTCAATGAAATCTATCAAGGGTTAATATTTTTAAAATCTTTTTTCACATATCAAAGAACCACTTTTCTCCAATTCATACAATTTGACAATTTGTATTGATCACAAAGCGTGCAATAATGTAATTCAATTTCTATTTTATTACGAGAGCAGTAACAAGATATTTTTTGGTAAAATTAATTTGGCATGAATCAGATTTTTGGGATTGGAATGAGGAGAAAGAAGAGTCAAGGAAGAGTGGCACCCCTATTAAATTGCATGGGTGTGTAATCTATAAATCTGTAGATTGTCGGCTGTGGTTGGAGTACCATTTGGTCTTACGCTGCATTGAGTTTTGCGGTTAAGCTGATCCCACAGGAGAAAGCTAGACCCTGCACCGATGTAAAAGCTGATTGCCTGGTTCCTTGTCGCACACACATAATGACGTGTGCGGGTGCGGCTCGTTCTCCTTATCGAGTCTTTTGGCGAAGCAGCTGACGATGCACATGCAATTCCGCCACTCCATCAGGGGTCAGAAGATCTTGATAGTCATTCAATCTAGATTCAAAAATGGTAAATTAAAAAAAGTGTAATCCTCTTCTTTAATTTTCGAATTAATTAATCTTAATTCAGTGAAATCACCTGTTAATTCCAACCAATTTTCAGCAGTGACATTACAAATATTTCTATAGCAAGCGAGGGGTTCGCCAATAGCAATTTTAATGTACATCTGAATTCAATAATTTAAAGAATGCAAAAGAATTCAAAGAATTCAGGGTTAATTCCAAAGAAATTAAGGTATATTCAAAGAATTCAAAAGAATATGAGGAGAATTCAACGAGAATTCAAAGAATTCAAAAGAGTACAAAGAATGCAATAGAAATCAAAATAATCCCAGTGAACTCAAGGTGAATTCCAGGATAATTCAGGGTGAATGCAGAGAATTCAAAAGAATATAAAGAATTCAAGGCTAATTCAAAACCAATAAGGAGAATTTAAATAGATTTTGAAAGTCTTTTCATTGTATTCAAAAGAATACAAAGAATTCGAAGTTAATTCAAAACTAATTAGGGGTTATATCACCTTGACGTACTGTAAAATGAGGCTTTCTTTAGGAATTTGTTTCTCCGCTACTAATAAAGCAACAAAAAAAATGGTTTTAAGAGTTTATTCAAAATGTCATTAGGTATACAATAGTACATTTCTATACGTGTGTGAGAGGTGATTATTTAGCGCACGAGACGTTTTTCGCACGAGCGAAGCGAGTGA
>JBAGKK010167471.1:0-23502 GCA_037177015.1 Euceroptres primus | reverse complement strand
CGTCGACATTTGACAAAAACGGGGGGGTCAAATTTTACACAAATCTAATACCTTCTCATATGATGAGAATGTAATAAAATAAAATACATATCAACTTTTCCGCTATTTTCTTAGAGTTACAGCACTTTTACCAACAGGATGTCGATAAAATGTGTAATATATGTTATCGGGAATGTATTTTCAATGTAGCAGAACAATAGCATATTAAGAAAATCAATAATAAAATATCCTTCAGTGAAATTTTTTTTTTCATATTTGCACATTGAAAACTTAAAATTGTAAAAATTATTTTAACAGGATAGTACATTTTTAACAGAATAGTTATTTTTAAATTAATAAAACATTTGTCACTCATAATAGAATCTATTTAGCAAGAATAATTTGCATTTTACAAAGTTCGTAATCAATCCTTAATCAGGAACAGAAATTTCGAATTAGTAGATATAATTAATTAATAAAAGAGAGGGAGGTATAAATTGTGTGGGCGTTGAAAACGTGGGCACAAAACTTTCCGCGCCATAGGGGTTCTGAATATAAAATGCAAAACACAACCTTTTGAAACATTCAATGCTTTGTATGATTGTAATTACTTTTCAATTAAAACGTAGGTGGAAAAATACAGATAAGAAATGGAGACAAGATTTAAATATTTTTTCACATTCCAGGTATTTTGCATCGAAAGGTGCATTCTCATTACATACTCTCATAAAATCAAATTCTCATAAAAAGTAAAAAAATTTATTATTTAATAATTAAAATAATTTTCTTTATTAATTTTTTATTCTGCTTTTGAAAAAATATTTAAAAAATGGTTTATAAAAATATAAACTCCTCTTGAATACCAAAAATAGATGATCTTCCCAAAATAGAAATCATAATCACATGATCATATGACAAATGTCAAAAGACTGCAAATGCTATGTAATGTCAGATTAGATACTGGGATCTGAGTTTTGTGACAGCGTATAATTTAATAATATTAATGAATCACAATTAATATTAATGACTTCCTCTTAAAGTGTAGGAAGCTCGTTTTTTTCTAACTTTTTTTTACAATGAGCCTCTTTCTTTCTTTTTTCGTATCATAATTGAAGGTCCACTCCATCATTTATATATTATAAAACTAATGATTATCTGACTTTAATCCATTTAAATCAAAATGCAAAACACTTTTTTCAGTCACTAAAAGAGGTAATTTAGAATTTTAAAAAATGAATCCTTTCGTGTTTTAAATAATAATTTCAATATTGCCTTATTAACAAAAATTATTTTTTTCCAATTTATTTGGAACCTGAAGGCCTGAGATCAGATATTCTCTACAGATTTTTTCTCGATTGTATAAGATTTCCGAAAATTGTGGAATTTCTCATGAAAAGTTGATAATCTCCATTCACAAATCAGATTTTAAAACTGGTTTTAAGAAATATTCATCTCTTAATGAGTAAAAACGTTGCTTCGGGTGGAATAGTCGGACCTCAAGGCCTTGTCCGCCCAACCTTTCCATTTTTTATGCTCCTGGGTGCATTATATGTTTACAAAGCGAAAAAAAAATCAGGAGCCTAAGAATTTCCGAATGCAAGAGAGCAACTGTGGAGACTTCAACGTTTTCAAACTCAACAAGCGATATAACAAATCCCAAGAATGAGTCATTTTATAAATGACATTTTTATAAACCTAACAAATTTTTTATTCAATGTTTAATTAAGAAAAATTAATACTTTTTTCTATTATTTATTATACTTTTTCCATTTTATGAAAAATGAAAGAAAGATTTTATAAAGTCATGAAAATATGACAATAAGAATTATTGTGGAATGCAATGAATCACTTGAGACAATGAAATTGTATATTAAAATTAAGGCGGATAATCATAATAATGGTAGACGATAGCAATCGATCAGTTTGACACTGGCAACCTTTTGCTTTTAACTTTTAACCTCAGGACAAGTTTAGGTTTAACTAGATAATTCACAAAGGAAATTGAAATGCGAGAAAATATAGCAGTAGAAACAGCCATCAATGGTAGGCCACCAAATAGTCTGACTCATTCCGTAATTTCTTCCTGATTGGGTAATTATGCAAACTTCCCATATTGCTTTTTTGTCTCTGCTTCGTATTCTTATCAGCATTCAAATATTTCATTATCTATTCAATTCGTTTTTATAAACTGCTCTCCTCTAAATGTTAGCTGGAACAATTTATCTTTGTCAATTCTGAAAAAAATATATCCAATATTCCAATATTACTTTTAAAAAAAAATCTTCGAAATTGTTTATGATTTTGAAACCAAACTATTGAACCGTCTCTAATCTTCAAAATTTGATTCATCTTGAAAGACTCATTTCAAAATATATGTAATTCTATTTCAAATTGCCGGCAACAAAATAATTTACTCGCAGTCTCATATCTACAGTTATTCTTTTAATAAATAATAACTGTTGTAAAATTGCAGAAAACACGATAAAATCAGAGAGATGTTTGATAAAGAAAATAAATTCATAAGTAGATTGCGGTGGAATCAAAGGCGTAAGAAAAATTTCAGGAAAAGGTTCAAGTTCAAGATCGCTTGGCGTAATGTTCAATCTAAATACAGAAAAAAGTTCTGTCTCGTTATCTTTAATACTACCCGCGGCGACAGCTCGTGTTTCATTTTGATATTTATCCAGTCACTCGTTTTGCCTTTAGAAACCAGGGTTGTTAAAGTGGATTTACGTGATTTGGTCTAATTGCATTCTCGCTGCAAAACGTATAAAGGGGAGTTTTGCTTTTAAGCGCAAAAAGATACAGATAGATGGTGGTTGATTGGATAATCATAGGCGAGAAGATTATCTTGTCACGTCATATGATACATCCTGTCTTGCATTATAGAAGCGCCGGCATAAAGCAATAAAATCTAATTATTTCACACCTCGGTGTCTTCACTTTCCTTTGAAAGCTCGATATCTGTCTGCAAAAAACATTTTTCTTTTCAAAATTCAGATTTTAGGTACAAGTAACAAAATTTAATAAATATTTCTCAAAACTAATTCAAAAAGAAATTTACAAATTAGGAGAACTTTTCCACCTGGTTAAAGCATTTTCATATTATGACAGCAGAAATATTTAAAGGCACTAAAATCAAAAATGGTCTACTAAATACGTAGGTGTATGAGGTAAAAACTTCGTCACTCGCAGTCCGATTAAAAGAAGCTTAAGAAATGAAAACCAGATGTACCTATTTCTTACATTGAAACAACAAATAAAAGAGTCCCAATGTTCCGAGGCGCTCCATTTTTTCGTGTTTTCAGAGCTTTAAATTCTACTTTATCACAATGTCCGCCTCTTTACACAATATCTGTAATACAGATGTTTAATCAATTATCTAAACAAGTACTCTATTTTTAGTCTCGCGGAAGCAAGTACAATTATTATATAATCACGATAAAAAAAATTCTTCTGAAATTTCTTGACTCACTTGGATTCCTCCGAGTTTATTCTCAAAATATTTTTTTTATTCATCCCATCTATATTTTCTTTTAAATTTTTAAAGTCTCTTCAGATTATAAAATATTTTTTCTTAATACGATCTTGAAAATAGAGATGTTCAAACTTGTGTTTGGCATTATTGGATGTCCTTGACTTTTAAATTTCCGAGGTTTTACGGGAATCAATCTTGGATGAGAAGCCAATAGATATCACGGTCATCAACAAAAACTGACTATAAATACGGATTATGCTTCATGAATCACACGTACATCAAATCAAAGCTCGCTTTACTAGTAATCCATAATTTGTTCGATACATACGCCAGATATCCGACAGGTTTATGTACGAGAGCTAGGCGACGAAAATAACTTGACCTAGACCTCGACACTACCAGAAGTCTTTACAAGAACCCATGCCTAAAATGCCATCAACTCCTGACTCGTCTTTTTGCACTTCTCTCCCAAGCCTCTGTCCCACATCGATGCCGTATCGCAGATTTAATAGCAGATTCAAATGAAGAAGGGATTAAGTGATTCTACCGGTTTCCTTATCCTGAAAAAAAGCGGAAGTGAAAAAAATCCCTTTTTTCAAATCTGTCCCCAAAATTCTTGTTCATGTTTTTTGAACTTTTGTTTTTGAACATTTATTTGTATAGAAGAGTTTTAATCTTTGAAAACTTCAAAATTTGGAAATTCACAATAGGAAATTCAAATTAGAAAACTCTTCATTAGAGTTTTTCATTAGGTTCCTGATTAGGCTCAAAGAAACAAATGTTTTTCTTTTTCATCATTCATCCCACAATCTTTTTTCAATTGGCAAGAAATGAATCGTCAAATTTGCTCAGATTAAAAAATGCATAACATACAGATGGTTGATGCCAAGATTAAGGCATCCGTTAAGTTACATATTATTAGGCAAAACTGTATATTGTATAGAGCCCGAAATTGGCCTTTGGCTGTGGGCTATGATTTCACCAAATAAAAAAAATAAAATAAAATTTAACCGGTGTCCAGGGACTTGCAAGTTTTTGGACCTCAGAATTTCATATAGCTATTTTAAAAGGGCCTATTATGTTAGGTTACAGTTAAACATATAGAACCATATACTTAAGTAAATTCCTGACATTTTGAGCACAAATTCAACTCTCTAAGTTGAAAATTGACTGAATGGGTCATTTATGAAGTTGTATATTCGAAAACCCGAATCTCGACACTTTGTAAACTTCCGAATTCAAACAAATGTCAATTTTTAACTTAGACAATTGAATTTGGGTTCAAAATGTCAGGAATTTATTCAAGCATATGACTCTATGTGTGTAACTGTAACCTAACATAATAGACTTTTATAAAATAGTTACATAAAATTCTGAGGTCTAAAAACTTTAAAGTCCCTGGACATCGGTTTAATTTTTTTTAGCCTGAAAAAAATTTGACGACTCATTTTTTGCCAAATGAAAAAAGATTGTGGAGTGAGTGATCAAAAAGAAAAACTTTTTTTTCTTTCGAGCCACCCTACTCTATATCTTCATTTGAAAATAATTCATATTATACTTTTGAAAGCAAAACTCGTGTTTCTTGAAAATGTAAAAAGGACCCCACACCATTTATATTGAAAAAAGGTCTCGGTGGATGTTTTTAAGATTCTTTTATCTTGTAGTCCATGAAAATAGAAGAAATTTTCCAAAAGGATTATGTCCAATTATGACCAGTTTTTTTGGTGCGGGGTCCTTTTCATTGTTAAAAATCGCTTTTTTGTAATACCCATTATTTCACATCTAAATTTTTAAGGTTGTTTATTTCGTAATTATTAAATGACAAAATTAAGAGATGATGTAGAGAACGGATGAAATTTAAAAAATGATCTAGTTGAAATTAAATGATTGAATATGGACTTTTTTAGTTTTTTCTTTCCCCGAAAGGATAAATTAATAAAAGAGTAAATGGTGAATCAGCAGCACTTTGTTGGAAATTATTTTGTGCGGAGACTTCCTTTCAAAGAAGAGCATCGCTCCTTTTTAATCGGGTCCAATAGATTACTTACGTCGGTTAAACAGGCACGACGACTCCCGATTTATTTTACTTAGAAGAGGTCAATTCCAGAGTTGAATTCATTTAGCCAATCTATTTCTGGGACTTTCGGAAAAAGTTAATATACTCACTCTCTATCGGTAGGTACCTCTGCTTTCTCGGATCGAAGTTATATAAGATGAATGGTAGATCTTTATCGGCTGCTTAATTACCACATTCACCATATTTAATATCTGGGAGAACGTATCCTATCCAGATCTTATATGATGAATTTAAAACAACTCCTCTTGTGCCTGCAAGAAAAGAATCAAATTAGTAATGACGAAATTAAATTCAGTTTAAAAAAAATAAATTATTATTTTCATAATTAAGATTAGGCTTTTTTGATCTTTTATGTCCTATTGTAAAACTGAAATGAATTCAGAGATAAATTCAGCATCCTGGAATTTAAGGAGATTAATTTCGTATTCCTCCCACACTTCTTTCAGTTTCACCCTCATCAGAATAGAAAAAGCCTTCAAGTTTTGCTTGACTCTTAAGAAAAAAATCAATTTATCATTCAGGAGAAGAAACACTCAAGAGGTCAGTTTGCTCCACCCTCATCTCATCCAACTCAGACCACGAAAAATCCCAAAAATCTCGAGAACTCGGTTTCTCTCTTGATTCAGCGCCCTTTCAACGAATTCTGTTTACTCGATTTGGATTTCACTCCTAAATGTGTCTTCTAATTTATTGTTTTGCAGTTCCCCAACACATGTCGTCTGTATAACTTAGCCGACCACTTGGCTCTTCTGAAAACTTGTTAATTCATCCCAGACACACGAATGCCAATGTTTTATTCAATATATAACATTTTCAAAACAGTTGGATTATCTCAGTCGACCACAAAATTTATCTTCCATTTTTTCACCCTATTTCAACTCTAAAACACAATCCATCATTTTCTTCATGTATCTTTTTAGAAGCGGTATATTTTGAACAGGTTTCAGTTTATTTGAATTCGAGGAAGTGGAGACTCTTGCACGAAAGAAATTTAATATTTTGTGAAATTTATTCAAGACAAGAACAGGAGCTTAGCCGGTCCCTTTTTATTGATGATATTTTTAGATATGTGCAGTTCTGCCAAGAGAAAGTCAATCTCTAATTGGTAAAATGGTCTTTTCTGAAGAAAATGGAAATAAAGAGAGTCCTCCGTTCTAAAAATACCCTCAGAAACATTCGATTTCAATTTATCCTCTGCTTCATCTTGTAGATTTAATCATCAGATTCGCAGTAATATTAGAGAATAATTTACCATTATCTTTGAAAGATCCGGAAACTTCCTTATCACATATTTACAACTATTTTACGATTACTCTTGCTTCTGTAAAACAAATCTCTCCTCTATCTTTATCATCAGCTCCTTGGTTGCTGGTGCAACTGCCAATTCTGCATTCCGGAAACTTTGAGAGCCTCGTTTACGAGAAAGTTTATGTTTTGCGCTCTGGCCTTCGGGCTCGAACTGCCAACGGGCTCGGATTTTCGCAGACAAGGATTTCAAACAGTTTGCATCGGTTGCTATAAACCGTGATTGATGCTTAATTATTTCTTGGAGTTGGTGCAACGAGTTTTAGGAATCGTTTCGTTATACTTTCAGGAAAGACTGATGCCTAAGCCAATAAAAAGAACAAACTCTGAGATTTTTGTCAAGAGACCAACGATGCGTTTCAGAATGGCGATTTACAATTTTCAAATTGCATTGTGAGCCCCTTTTTGCTAAATGTGGCTTCCATACCTTCAAGGACTTAAAACCATGAGCAAAAACAGTGTCAGAATAAATATGTTAGCCATAAAAGTAGAACCTCTCAGGCGAATGCAATTGCAAGTCTCATTGTTTGCTACTCTTATAAGGTACGGCATTTACTTTAACAATCGGACAGAACGACTTCGATCTTCAAGGAGTTGGGGCGTTCCTAGCTAACGATTCCCAAAAAGGAAATCCTGAATTTATTCCGACAAGACTTATCTTATCCAGGTAAGAGGCGACTTTCTTGGTCTTCTTGTAATACATTCATCTAGAAATCCCACGTTGGAAAATTTAAATGGGCAAATAGATTAAAAAATACAATCTTGAGTTTCTTATTCTGGATGAGATTGCTTTCAGAATATTGTAAGTTCCTATTTTGTATGCGTCCCAATTATTGTCCTTATTCTCATTTTAATGAGGAAACCAGATGAACATCTAGAAGGTGTTGCATTGCTCCAAAATCTAAAACACTAGATATTTTAATACATAAATGGGAACTAAAACTTGGACTATTGATGAAAAATTTGAAAAAGCAATCCGATTTAGAAAACAGTGAACTATATGTAATACCCGGAACTGATCAGTTTTCTTGTATCTCTTATCTATGCATTCATCTGAATAGTTAATACATAAAACGAACTTTCCTCTCGGCAGGGGTCGCCAATACCGAATTCTTTCCCTTGTATTTTATATTGATAGAGAAACTTTCCCCCTACTGATATCACACAAGACCGAATATTGATGGAAAGATCGTTATCATTAATCCATATCATCCAATTACTTTTATAAACCCAAGACAAACTTTGGATTTTGCTTTAGAAAAAAACTATTTCAGTAATTTTTTTCTTTTTTTTGTAACAAAATATTATAAAATTGTCATCCAACCTGCGAGCAAAACGATTCCATGTGAAGAGCTAAATGCTTTATTAACTTAATATTTAAAAGATGACGCAACAAAATTTGTGTCGAATCAACAGAACTGTACTCAGGTGACCCAGAGACGGTTATTTCGCTGCTTTTATTCGTCGTAATTAACCGATCGAGACTGAAGGCCTTTAAATTTGCAGCGTTGAAGTTCCAATATTTTGGAATTGTAAATCACAAAGTTTGAGCCTTTCAGCTATACGTAACATTGAAATTTAACAGATTTTAAACTAGCTGTATCTAAATTTGAAGTTAAAAATTTGATAAAAGATGTTTTGCATATGAATTTAAAATAAATACATATGCATATGAATTTAAAATAAATTCATATGCTTATGAATTTAAAACAAATCTCATCCTTTTTCATCCTGCCTCAAAGAAAGTAACATGACAAAGCAAATACGACAAAAAAAAAACAAACTCGCCATCAGCAAGGCTCAAGTAATAAACTACCTTTATGCCCTCCTCAACACTTTGTACTCCACAAAGTAAACCACAGAATAGCTCTGGATGAAGAACATCAACATAAGTCTTCCCTCGGAGCTTCTGCTTAATCTAAACGGCTTCCCAGCGTTCCGATCCGCACCCCTACTATAAAGAACGTGATTAAAGAAAGAAAAAAGGAAACAAGAAGAAAAGAAAGCAAAAGTCCCCTCATGTAAACATATGCGAATCCGCAAGGTCTCCCATCGGCGGTCGACGTCCCCGTGCTTGACGGAAATTTGCGAGTTTGATGACCTCCTCCCATATATCGTCCTTCCATTTTCGCACCCTCGCTCCCCAAAAATAATTCTCATTCTGACATCTCTTCTATGCTTTTGTGTCTCAGGAACGGAATCAACCGACCGGAGTGAGCAAGTTGTCCAAGTTCACCGATTGGAACAAAGGAGAAGGAGGAGGAGGTGGAACGAGTCGAGAGCCTCGCAAGGTCTTCAGTCTCTCCCGCAATCTCCTGTGTGTTTTCAATGTAAATACAATCAGCAAGCTCGAAAAGTCGCTTCTCCTAGAAACGACTCTCTAATGGACCAGATTCTCGTTTGACGAAACGTCTGTAAATGTCGTCGAGGCGGAAGAGGTTTGAGACTGGTCCTCGTGCTCGAGATTGACAGGAGGCATGGTCCCATCGGTGGCCACCGGGTCGACCTAAAATCCACGTTTAGCTCCAACTCACGATGACACTCGATACTCGGCTGGGCATCAGGATCGAGGTCTAGACATTGACCGACGCCAAGAGCAAACTTGCGGGACGAGTTCTCCGGTTTCTGCCGGGCATTCATCCATGCGGCAGGAATCGCCGACGCGATGAACGGCAAAGGCTTTCGAACCTGTCGTTCAGAGTACTCCACTTGGACGATAGCAGCACAGAAAGACGTCGACAGTGTTTTTGACTTGAGGGGAGATCCTTAACGCTTAAGTTTCGGAAGAAAAAGAAGGAGCTGCCCTCCACAGAGCCTGCAAGCATGTCTTACATCTCGTATCGTCTGGCCACGATCGCAGCCGCGGTCATCTTCTTTCTGGTGATTCTTTCGGTGATCCTCTGGACCGGTTTCTTCAGCAGCGACACCACTGCAATTGCCAGGGTGTATGCCAAGGATCATAGCGCCGTTTCCACTGATCACGAGCAATCCAACAAAACTGACAGGCGACAAGAGGATGAACGCCGGGAATCGCTGATGTCAGATAGGTCTGTCACCGCTCCCCTGGAATCAAACACAACAGATATTAGCAACGAAGGTGAGTCTCTTTTTTTCTTTTTCATTCATTGATATTCAATCGACAACATTCGCCAAGGTCAACGTCAAAACAGACTCAAATTTGTAAAAATAAATTACTATCCTATTATTAGCCTTTAAATTAAAGACATAAGAATAACAACTCGGTAAAGACCAAAAATGAAATTTGATAGGATGAACAAAAAACGTTTTTTGAGTCAGACTTTTAAATACAAAATTCTGATAAAATTGTAGAAGCATGTGATGCTCAGGAGCCCTAATTTAAAGGTGTGCAATCATTAAGAAAAAATTTGTTTTACACGAGAGAAGGGAGAAATAAAATAGTGTTTACTGACTTTTCCATCTCATGGATTTTAAACTGCTTATTTGCAGGGTGACTCGGCATAAGGGACTAAGTTACATTTTGCCGATTTTCAGGAGAGACGAAAAAAAGTTCTGTAAAATCTAATTTTCAAATTAAAAAAAAAAACCTGCACTCCGAGATACATCAGTGCTGAATTGAAGCGTGAAAATTTTGATTGGAAAATGTTATTAGGTTTCGAGAAAATGGAGGGAGAATATTCTTTTTTTACTCGAGACCCATGGTTTCTCCTATAATTTTCAATTCAAAGACACAAAAGCAAAATATATTTGGAAATATAGAGTTTCAAAATGTTGCTGAAAGTTGCAAAAACTTTTTAAAAAGTGCAAAAAAAAGTTTGAAAAAATGTAAAAAAAATTAAAAATGGCAATATATAAAATAGTACATTATTCGTCAAGTTTAAACGCAAATTTTGGCGAGAGAGTAGTTTAAATCACGAGGCGAAGCCGAGGGATTTAATCGCTCGATACAAAATTTTCGTTTGAACATGGCAAATACAGTGCTTTTCGTCATGAGATCGAGAAAAAGCCAAATGAAAATGCCGAAATGACGAAAAATTCCTTTCGTCACAATGTGTATTACGATTTATCTGATTTTTTTTAGCCAATAATATCATTTTCGATAAAATGTGGCTTAGTCCCTTATGCCGTGCCACCCTTCATTTAACAGTTTAAACCACGAAAATGTAGTAAGGACTTTTACAAGCCTGTTAAGTATAAGCAATATATGTATTTTTTGATAAGCCACAATGTCGAAATATAATTATCCATACTGACACTTTAAAGTTTATGAAAGTATGAGAATGACAACTCGGTAATGACCACAAATAAAATTGATTTTTCGGCATTTTCCTTTGGCCTTTTCTCGATCTCATGACGAAAAGCACTGTATTTGCCATGTCCAAACGAAAATTTTGGCTCGAGCGATTAAATCCCTCGGCTTCGCCTCGTGATTTAAACTCCGCTCTCACCAAAATTTGCGTTTAAACTTGGCGAATAATGTACTATATAGACTATACTTAATATATTCTTTTTTATAACACATGCATGATTTCAGCCTTTTTTCATGCCTATTAAGCGAGGCTAAACCTCTACTTTTCACTTTCTAGGGAGCCAAAAGTACTTTTTACTCCCTAGGGAGTAAAAAATGACGTCATATATAGATAATGAAAAATTATACATCTGTAAGCTCGAATTTTGCAATAATCAGCCCTTCCCCGTAAAAACTCTTAGGAAATTTTGGTTGCCTATTGATACGGAAATTTCCATAACAATAGTCTATTCCCACGGAAATTTTTCCGCGACAATAGACTATTGTTACGGAAATTTTCGTAACAATAGACTATTCCAAGGCAATTTTTCCGTGACAATAGATTATTGTTACGGAAATTTCCGTAACAATACGTTATTCTTACGGAAAATTTTCCGCGATAATAGGCTATTATTACGGAAATTTCCGTAACAATAAGTCATTCCCAAGGAAATTTTTCCGTGACAATAAACTACTGTTACGGAAATTTCCGTATTAATAAGTTATTCTTACGGAAATTTTTCCGTGGCAATAGGCTATTGTTACATAAATTTCCGTAAAAATAGTTTATTCCCACGGAAATTTTTCCTTGGCTATTGTAACGGAAGTTTCCGTAACAATGAGTTATTCTTACGGAAATTTTTCCATGACAATATGCTATTGTTACGGAAATTTCCGTAACGATAAATTATTTCCACGGAAATGTTACGTTGGCAATAGACTATTGCTGCGGAAATTTCCGTAATAATAAGTTATTCCCAAGGAAATTTTTCCGTGACAATAAACCACTGTTACGGAAATTTCCGTATTAATAAGTTATTCTTACGGAAATTTTTCCCTGACAATAGGTTTCAAAATCAAATGTGGGTAGAAATCATGCATTTGTTATAAAAAATATCATATGCGCCAAGGGGGAGAGGGACTTTTTCGACTTGTGTACATTTTCAGTGCTCGTGAAAAAAGTCCCTTTTCTTCTCCTAGGTGCATAATATACTATTCTTTTCTTTAGAGGGCGTTTTTGGCTTTATGCTCGTAGCAGACAACCAGTACAAAAACTATAAAATATGTCGAACCAAATTATAGAAGTGTATCAACAGTATATGCAATACTTCAGAAAGTTGTAAACATACAATAAAAAAAAATTTCTCTGTATTTGGGGAAGGAAAAATCAAATGGTCTTTACCGAGTTATCATGCTCATAATTTTAAAATGCATTTTTTGGGTGGAAGGAATGATTGTTTTTACATATTCATGATATGTATCAAAAGACAGTGCTCTAAATTACTTGAAACCGTTAAAAACAAAATTTCGAAAAAACTAGTCTTCATCGTGTTGTCATTCTCATATCTTCAGTTATATTAATTGCGTTTCAAACTCATTATGATATCAACATCTATTAATTATTGGCTAGTAGGTCAAAAAAAGCAACATCTTGATATGTGGATTAGGGTGGCGCTTAAAAATGCATAGTCGAATTTTCCAAAACGTTACCCGTCCAATTTTGTTCTCTTAGTGAAAAATATTTAGTGGTAAAAAATGGCGTTTTGGAAAATTCGGCTTTCCATTTATAATCGCTACCCTAATATGGATCCTTGCATTAAGCAAGAAATTGGTAAAAAATGGAAAGTTATTAAAAGACAGTCTTTACTTACAAATTATAATGTCCATTCAGATTATTTTAATCTGACATCAGGAATTATTTGGATTTATTTCACACTGAATGATTGATTTTCCATGCCATGTTTGTATTTTACGATTTAATTATACGGCATTGATTTATTTTGTATCTCCAGTTTATAGCTTAATAAAAGGGTTTTATAAGAGTCCATATAATTAAAATACTGTAACTCGACAATACTGAATCAAATTAAAATTACTATTAAAAATATTCATAAAACTAGGCAAATTTTCTACTACTTTATTAATAATATACAAATTAATATATTAATATTATACAATAATATTAATAATATACAAATTTTTTACAACTTTATCGATAGTTCTTGGATTCGGTATAGCTTTTTTCCAGGAAGCAAGTATTTAAAATCATTTTTAAACTAGGTATATTTGAGAGAATCTAAATTTTCAAAAGAGGAAATTTCAACATTCAAAATTTTCTGTAGATATCAAAATGTCAAAATACTCAAATCAAATCTCCATTTTTGCTCCGTCATAACCCTTTTTCCAACTTTCTTAAGTTGTCAAATTAGTTATCAAGTTAATTGTCAAATTTAAAAAACATTGCTGCTAATCGATTCACTGGCAATCATGGACAAAAAATAAGACAATTTTGTGTTGCTTAATGATAAATTGATCAATAGCAAATTGCCTTTAATTAGATCACGATCTTCCATTAAAGGCAGAAGTGTTGCTTCAAGTTGCCCCAGGGTCAGCAATTTTGTCTCATATTAATAGTCTTTAATAATAGACTCTACGAAAACAAATCGAAATATTCTAAAATTGCCTTAACAAAAACTGAAGATAAATATAAAATCCGTATGAAACATAAAATCCATAAATTGATGCCTTTATCTCATAACATTACTTTTATCTTGTAACTATATTTTTATAAGAGCAAGGAAATTTAATTACGAACGACTATATCATACTGAAAATACGGAATGTAATTGTCGATATTTTATCACAGTCCGTGAGAATAAATGACATTAGCTGCATGAATGCCAATGCTATCTTTATATTAGTGATGCCTACTTTCACTGATTGAATCCATTGTATCTCGAATGGAGATATTCAGTCAATGGAATCGCTTCACTCGTGTGTAATGAAATTCAGTGTAAAATCATTGCGTTCCCCATTGACAAAAGGTCATTGACAGAAAATCCATTGGCGAAAGAACATTATTATTTGTGACCTCCAGTGGCAACTCAATGGATTATTCTCACGGGAATTGTGCATAAAAAGGACTAAGGAGCTCAACGCCAGACGTGACTAAGCAACCTTTCATCAGATGATTAAGATTAAGCCCATCTGCAAGAAAATCTCCATGGAGAAATATATGGATCTTGAAAGTTGAAGCTTCTCTCTCAATGCAAATTATAATAAGATTATATCAATTTTCAATATTCTGGCCCTACCAGCTTTAAATTTATTTACTTTTTATTGGTGCAAAAATAAATCTCAGGCAAATACTATTGGCAACTCTTAATAATATTAATATCGAATCGTGACATGTTGAACGACATGACTAATGTATTGAAGTATTAAAGTGCTTTTTTGCCCAGATAATATTACACAAGTTTGCATGTCTTGCTGACAAACTATATGTCCTGTTTATAAGCAATAACTCTAATCACTTTGCAGTATGTACGTTTGTTGATTTTCTTTCCTTTATTATAAAAATGTCGTGCTCATTATTGACGAATTTTTATAAATAATTTCCAGTTTTCTGTAAATAGATATCGAGAGCAAGTGGCTAGTTTAATGGAATGATAACGATAATCGCATTCTTTCATAATTGAAATGTAACATTATCACACTGCAATAATTGTTGATCGAATTACTTCTGGAGAGGAGAAAATTGAGTACAATCTTGTACAACACTTGGAAGAAGAAAAATACTGAATTCATTATATTTCAATAAAATAATGAGTAAAAAATATTTCAAGTTTCTGAAGATACCAATAGAATTTTTTCAGAGTATCGGAAATTTTTTTTGCCCAATTCACCCCGATAAATGCGTTGATAAATTGATCAAGAGAAAACAAAAATGAACTGGATCTGCGGATCAGACAATTCCCAGGATGAATTTACCATCTGGGCTTAATATTCCAATCGTGCATAGCGAAGGTATTTATGTCGATAGAGCAAGTATGTCACTCGATTATTACTTTTCTCCAACAAGAAGGTCGAAGGTGAGATACACTCTGGTATGGCAATTAATAGTCAACGCATAAATTCGAGGAAATCGAGTAACGCATATGTGCAAAATTTGCTTTTTGACCACAGTTTCATTCCCCATGTGATTATTAAAGTGAGTAGAACAAGACGCGTGCTCTTATTGTTGGTGTAATAACGCGTGACGGACAGAAGCTTTGGTGGGAAAATAATTTATGAAACATTGAAACCGAGCCACTACCGCCTGGTTCTACTACTCGTAGAAAAAACGCTTATGACGGGGTAATTAGATATCGTGTCTTCCGAGCTTCTGCAGCTACCGCGACTCTTGCTGATACAGAGAAGAGAGGTGGTACGACTTCCTTCGCATAACTACCCGGAGGAACAAGGCTCATCGTCGCCGACGATGCAGTCACACAAAAGCCAGGAGAATCAAAACCAAAGTCCACTTAGTGCCTCAAGAATGGGAGCGCTGTCTGCTTTTAGTTTCCAGATAACAGGATGCTTTGTCTGAAATTGGAACATTCAATTATAGAGATAGGACAAGCAGATTTTAGATTCTAGGCAAATTCAAACAAGAATTGTTTTCAAGTTTCATGCATTTTAAATGGGAGGTTTCGCAAAGTTAAATTTAATAAATCTTCAGGATTATGAATGTCTTCTCGAAAAGATTTCCAATGTTATTCCTTGCTTTGAAATACTTCAAAATTATCAAGTTCAAAATTTACAGACCTTCTAACTTCGAAGCCTTTAAATCTTCAACTTTGATGGACTTAAGTCTCAAAACTCAAAACACAATCTAGAAGCATTTGTAAATTTTAAAAATCTCTATTTATGAGCTTTTGAACTTGAATTTTAGAAAATGTTATGAAAAACCTCTGCGGCTTTATCACAAGAATAGGGGATGAAAAAAAAATTATGAAAAATTCCACGCCCCTGATGAGAAAATGTTTCTTGATAAAAAATTTGCAGGATTCTCTTTTAACATTTGTTTTGCTCTACAACTGACTTTTAGGAAGTCTCGCATTTGCAACTGTGACAAAATCTGATTCAAACAAGCGAGTTCCGAGACAGCTCAGCTCTCTCGTCACTCTCGATTAACTCATCTCGGTCGGTTTGCATTACTTACCTCGACGACTGCCCTAATTAATATTTACGACTGTCTCTCATATTCTATAATGACTCATCCTTATTACCTTCAACTTTATCATCAAAAGTTAACAGTGTTGGACAAGCCTGATCTTATTGTATCTCTCAACATAAAGTGTTTGAGCAAGTCAGATCGTGGCCTCTTTTACCCCTAATGTAAATCCACCAAGTTCCAGCGAGTACGATTCGTACATGTTTAAACGAACGGCTGCGAGACATACCCGCGACGCGACGGTTTAATTTTAACTCGCAGTTTATCATTTCGGCACGCACGGCTCAATTGTTGCAGGCAGTTTGCCTTCATGGAGGGAATATCTTGGATTAAAATTGATGCTCGCGCAACAATCATTTCCGGACTCATTCTTACTTCTGCGGAACATATTATATCAATATCCAGCGATGACAGCAACCAGAATAGGGTCAGCCGATGACAGCAACAGTTGTGGATTGCAAGTCAGGAAATCGTCTCGAGTTCCCAGGAACACGATAAGGGTGATTGCCAAAAGGTTAACGCTGAAATACCCTCGGTCCAACACTAGAAATTTAAAATGGAAATATTTTTTCTATTAATTGGGATTTAGAGAAAATCACTGGTATCTTCAGTAATAAGTAAATTACAGTTTTTTTGCTTCTTAAAAATTTGTATTATTCCCTATTGTAGCAATCAAGAAACGGTATTGAAAAAGGGTAGGCTAATTTAGGCAAGAGGTCAATAGAGAGGATGCGGCAGTTAAAAAATACGATTATAGCAGTCGTTAGCCATCGATCATTCCTTTTTAAAGCAATAAAATTATTCACTATAATTTTTACGATACATATGTGCGACATTAGAGAATCGCACAGTACAATTAAAATAACGAGAAAGAGGCGACATCAAACGATGACGAAAAACCTAACGAGAATAGTAACAACCTAGTAACGGACTTTATCCAAAATATAATATGTCTGGAACCATGACTAAGAAAATTTAGTTCGGCACAGATCAAAGAAGTAATCGCATAAAAGAACCCATAATTTTTTTTAGATTAATTGACACTTTTTATTTCCAAGACAGAGGACCCTGCAATTTATAATAAAATATACCTGTCTTAAATTGAAATATTTCTTTAATATGCGATAATCATAACTTCTCTGAAAATAATTTGAAGCAATCTGGGAAAACTCGTTTTGCTTTTGAATAATAATTTTATAAATATTTTGTTTGGAAATCATTTTATGTAAATTATCGTTATTGAACGTATGATTTATTAATATAAGGAATGCAGAAAGTTACTTACTCGTTTAGCGTTCTGCATAAAATGCTTTGTACGTTTCCTGGATGTAAGTGTTGTTGTCTTATCATTTCAATGGCAGTCTTCCGTCAAGCAATAAAGGATGCGTCAAAGAGACAGGGAAACAGCGACGAGGACTTTTCATCTGAAAGTTCAAAAGGCGAAATTCTACCCACTGCCAAAGGGAACCTAGAATACGTAGAATTATTTAAAATAAGCCGGAATCGTTACGAAGATCCACGTAAGTTAACAAATTTTTTATTTAAAAATAAATATTTGGTTTTCTTTTGTCGTTTTTACAATTTTTCAATATTTCCTCGCAGCTGATGAATATTCCACTGCGAAAAGACATCATAGTGGTCACTTTCGACACAAAAGCGCCGAAGTTTGGGATCCACATCCCCAGTACGAATTCACAGCTTTTGGGAAACATTTTCATTTGCTCCTTTCTCATGATTCCAGTTTCATTTCCCCAGGCTTGAAGGTGATTTTTAATTAATAATATTTCTCCCATTCTGTGTTAAATTAATTGAAAATCCTTTACGTTTTGAAATCCATATTGAGTTGACAGTAATGAAAATTCTCAATGCAGAAAATACAGTTTAACAAAATGTAATAAATTCTTTAATTCAAGGTCACCCACTTTAAAAAAAACACCAGCAAATGGGAACATGCTGGTCAACACTTGGATTGTTTTTACAACGGAAAAGTAGACGGGGATTCCAATTCCATAGTGGCTGTAAATCTATGTGGTGGAATGGTAAGTGACTTGTATACACATTTTTCAAAATACTAACGCAACTTTTAAAAATAAACAATAATGCTGCTATTCGGAAAACACATTTCTACAGAGGAAACCAGTAGTCATGGAAACTATAGTCAGACCAAATACTACTGGGAATGAACTAGATTTTCCAAGAATTACTTTTACTCTCCTCAAAACATTGCAAGGATATAAAAGATATCCCTTTCCGTTTGCTGCAATCTCAACTGGAGAAAAACGGTTCCCGAAAAAGTTCTATTTTCGGTAGAGTTTGGAGAAACACATTTATTTTGAGTACATACATTTTAACTACGTGTTTGTATATCAATCACAGTTGATTTCAATTGCACAAGACCTGAAACAAAATTTCTCAGAACCAACAAATATTTCCAATTAATATTTTGCTCAGCCTTGAACAGTAGAGCGGAGTGAAAATGCTCAAATTGATTGAATTTTTTTATCCTGATGAAAAAAAGTTGCGGTTTGGCATCAGAAAAACGGGGCAAAAAAATTTTTTTTTAAATTTCTTTTGCTCGGACTTTAGACTTGAAAATTTGAACATTTTTCGAATTTTTCCTATGGAAGGGATAATTATGGCGAATTTTTTGTACCTATAGTTTTCAATAGTGATTAATAATATAAAATTCAAAATTGAAAAAAAAATTTCTCCAAGTTAGAATTTTTTGAAAATGTCAAAAAATGATGTTTGTTTGAAAAAATAAAAAAAAATATTTATTTAAAAAAAGTTGAACATATAGAGCCGGAATTCACTTCAGTTTGAATCAAAGAAGCGTGCAATATTTTTGGTTTCATGGTAATTTTTTTTGCGTTTGAAAATCGTCAAATTTTTCAAAATTGCCATTTTTAAGCGTAAAAAAATAAGAAAAAAATTTTTTATGAAATTAAAAATATGGCTCGCTTCTTTGGTTCAAACTATAGGAATTTTCGACTCGACATGTTTAACTTTTTTAAAATAAATATTATTTTTTAATTTTTCGAAAAAAACATCATTTTTTGACATTTTAAAAAAATTCTATTTAAAAATTGTGCATTTTAAAAATAAATCTATAGAATTGCATGAATGCATGAAGAGAACTCTCAAATTTTTTTCCTCAATTTTGCCAAAAATTTGTGCCAAACTTGGCACAAAAAAGTTGTAAAATTTCAGAAACATATAATAATTTATTAAAAAAATTTTTAATTCAGTCTATATTACATTTTAATAAATTTTATTAGAACACATAAGAATATTAATTTCTATGTTTTATAAAATTAATGTACTCTCTTTATTTGAAATTTTACAACTTTTTTGTTCCAAGTTCAGTCTTTGGAAGAATCAAGGGAAAAAATTAGAGAGTTCTCATAAATTCATGAAATTCTACGCAGATTTATCTTTCAAATGAGTGCAAGAAAATAAAAAATGTAAATTATTTCGTACGTTATTAAACGTTTAAGAAAAAATCGACAAATGTACTATTTTTGCAATATTTTCTTACAGAATTGATAAAATCACTTCACCTTGGTCTTACTTTATGCAGCATTTCGATAGCTTTCGTCGAGGCTTTAGTATTATTTTATGGGAAAATTTTTATCTCGTAGATTATAAAAATTATGAGAACTTATGCATCTCACCTACAACAGGTGGTCTCATATTCGTGACCGGTACTGTATACTAAATTATAGAAAACAGTTAATAATCCAATACTCCTCGAATAATTAACATATGTACAAAAATTATATACCTAGCTATGTATTTAAATTTGCAACTGGCTTAAAAATCTAATAAATTGAAGGAAGTTCCTGGATATATTAAAAAGTTTAATAT
Source organism: Euceroptres primus (assembly GCA_037177015.1). NCBI lineage: Eukaryota > Metazoa > Arthropoda > Insecta > Hymenoptera > Figitidae > Euceroptres > Euceroptres primus. The sequence goes on along the minus strand of JBAGKK010167471.1, from coordinate 3,314 downwards.
AAATTAAATTCACAAGTAAATATATTATTCAATAGAACAATATATTTTTTCTCTACATTTCTCAAATTCAATGATAAAATTTCAAGCTTGATTTTAGTTGCAATATATTCGACGTAAATTTTATTTAATTATTTCCATTTAAAACTCTTCTTATTAACTATTAAAAGTATTTACAAACGTACGTAATCAAGTTTTGGTTCATACGGTACATTTTTTCAATAATTCTTATAAAATATTTCGTTTTTTTTATAACACATGACTTTCCTATCTTTGATAAGAGAAATAACAGTTTTCGAGTTTACAATAAACTTAACCATTCGACGTTTTCCATAAATATTTTTTTCATACCAGATACTGATATGATAACCTACAGAAATAAAATTCGAGGTAAAACACGTGTTTTAAATATTTGAATAGAGCATAATAACTATTAAGAGACTGCTATATAAGTCTCGAAATGTTTTAATTATTTCTAAAATTAAATGTTTATTATTAAAATACTTCTATCTATGGATAGCAGTATTTTGAACTGAGATTTGTGGAAAATTTTTTCCAAATCCTTTAAAGTACCTATCTCTGGAATTTCCAAGTTTTTTAGACAGCTAGCAAAATCGAGAGGGAAAAAAACAATTCTGAGAATATAATCAAATTATTATAAATAAAAATCACCCAAAATTAAAATATTAGAAGAGTTAAAAACGAAAATAATAAATAACAACAAAAGCATTTACAATAACATAATATAAAAACATTTTAAAAAATCATAAAAACTTATTAATTACAAAAATAATAAAATTCATGGAGAATTCTGGAGAGTTCATTGTGAATTCCGAATAATTCCAAATAATTAAAGGTGAATTTCAAAGAATTTCAAAGAATTCAAGGCGAATTCCAAAGAGTCCCAAGGAATTTAGAATTACATTCTAAAGAATTTCAATGAATTTATTCTGAATTCCAAAGAGTTCATTGTGAATTCCAAAGAATTCAAGGCTCTATCAAGCTCCACTGCATAGACTTACGGCTTTTTAGATAGTGCGCATTAATTGATTTTCAGTTTAAAAAAAAAACCTAATTATTTAATGAATGAATAATTAACAATTTCAATTAAAAGACTTATTTAAATTAAACGCCTTAATATTTAAACAGTTTGAAATTGAACTAATTAATAAAATAATTTAAAATGTTTGAAATTAAACAATTTCAAATTTTGTGTTTGTATTAATCCTTCCAGATTGTAGATACAATTTTATTTCAAATATAATTGGAGGATTTATTAATTGAAAAATTATTAAGTAGAAGCATTTCAAATTCAATAATTATTATTTGTATATGACTCATATTTACGAGCGCGTACAGCACGCTTAAATTGTTCTACATTATCCACAGAAAACAAAAAGGGAGGAAATTTTTAATTATTGAGAAAGTCCTGATTGATTTCATTGACTATTTTTCCCAAAAACTCGAAATTTGGCATTTTTGAAATCGTTGATGCTTTTTTCTAAGATTGCTGATATTTTTAATTAATTCTTCTTACCAGCAAACTTTAATTTTTAACAAGGAGTCTCGTATCAAACATCCCCCACAAAGAAAAGGAAGAATTTTTAATTATTGATTTCATTGGCCACTTTTTCCAACAACTGGAAATTTGGCATTTTTGCAATAGTTGTTGCTTCTTTCTAAGATTACTGGTATTTTTCATTGATGCTGGCTGGTCAGTGACCAGCAATAAACCTAGACTGTATCAATAGGAGCAGTGCATTAAACATTCCAATATAGTATTTATTTGTTTGCATTTAATTCAAAATAGATTTTATATCTAGTATTTCCTTTCAGTATCTTAACAGTTGGCAATACAATTTCACGCGCGCTTATTATATTGCTAATTCATAAAATAAAAATGAATGAAAATAAATTTCTTTAACTGATAGTTCTTTTTTTTTGCGCCTCGATAAACGGTTCTTTTTGCACAAGGCTAAACAACCGTTTAGTATTAACTTAAATGCTGGATTAGGAATTAAATAAATCTTGCATCGTAGCCTAGAAGAATTGACAGAACAAAAAAAGTCTCAATTGTACTTGCCCGATGCATATTTTATTATATTCCAAACTCGGAGGAATTCTGCCATTTCCTTATTCGAGAACGTGTATAAAGCAACAAATGGCAGGCAATGAAGGAGGACGCGTGTGAACATTGACAATTTCCGTTTCAGACGGGACATATGACTACGTCAACCGGAAGTTACCTCATTAAGCCTGCGAAGCGCTCGACTGATGACGAGGATTCATCCACCGATCAACCTTTGCAGCATGCAATCTACAGGATGTCTTCTCCAGATTCCACTCTTACAAATGATCTGCCAAGAAACCACGAGTGTGGTGTCATCGGTACGGTATATATCAGAATGTGGTTCAGGGACTAGCCACTGAAATTATTCTCCACTCTCTCTTTCATTCATTCTCCTTCAACAAAGAACTCCACCAGTTGACTGATTCATTCTATTCCATATCCTAAAACAGAAATTTATTCACGATTAGATTCTGTGAGAAAATTGTCTCTATAGAAAACTTTCTGAATGAACAAAGGTTTTTTTAAATCATTATTCATTCCGCAATTTTTGGTCTATTACTATGAATATTGTAGAATCTATTTTTGAAACAATTTTTTGTTTCAAAGGTCATCTGTTGAAAACATTTAGAATTTTTCCGAGCTCTCAATAATTATTTGAAATCAGGATTGATACAAATCTTTACTTTCAAAATGCTTTTTTGGGTTCCACAATCCAGTTCGGAACTCATCAGTTTAATTTGGTGAAGATAGGTATGAAGGCCATTAGTAAAAATAACTTTCTAGTACCCTTTCGAGTCTTTTCGAGTATTCCTTTTCCAGGCTTTTCTTGAAATTTAGCAAAAGTGAGGAACTATTTTCCATTTCGCAAAGATCTCAAGCACTTTAAGACAAATTAGGGTTCAGGTCATCCCTAAATGAATTAGATGATTGCCTTAATGGCCTCAGACTCATTTAACAAAAAAAAAATTGGGCCTCTAATTGTCAATAAATCTAGTGATGAGTTCAGATCAGGCAGGTCGTGGGAGGAAAGTGTTTTACTTTGGGCACTTGCGTCTGAAAAGGGCAATTCATTAACAAAAGAAATGACGAGGCCAAAACAGAGACCTGCACGGGCCGAGTGAACTCAGCCCAGCCCGGTCCGCGGGTCGTGAGCCAGGATTTTTGACAGCCCGTTTGCAAAACAAAAGACTGTAAACCCAAGCCCAGCCCGGCCCGTGGCAAACTCAGCCCGGCCCGGCCCGTTTCT
>JBAGKK010167369.1:0-13712 GCA_037177015.1 Euceroptres primus | reverse complement strand
GACTTTCAAAAATGATATTCATTAATATCAGGGATAGAATTTTTAATTATAATAGACTTTCAAAAATGATATTCATTAATATCAGGGATAGAATTTTTAATTATAATAGACTTTCAAAAATGATATTCATTAATACCACATTATAGGAATTTATTTAAATGGTAAAATGAATAAGCCAATTAATAATAAATAAATAATGAATAAATAATCAATAATTCAATATTGATTAAATTCACATGGATTAATTGTCCATCCCTTAAATATTTTTTTTATAGGAGATTCAAGTATGAAATTAACTTCTGATAAAAAATTCGTATATCCTTATTGTTCAAAATTTATAATCCGCGGACCCAAGAGCTATCTATTAATTCACATCAGTGAGATCCGCGGTACCATTTTTTATGCAAATTCTGCCGGACATAATCTGTATTCCTACCAGACTACAAATCCTCATACCACACCGGAAGGGACTTAAGCACATTTAGGTATGCAAAATCCACTGTCCGGTTATTGCACATGAGAAATGAAGAGAAACACATTTGTCAGAAGTAAAGGACATTATGGAGATTCATAAATCCTCTAACATAAATCTTTAGAGAAAAAATTGTCAAAATTATGATTAATAGTTTCAGTAACTATTATTAAATTTCATGTTTCCAAATAGAAACCTCTATTAGTTGTAACTTTATAATTTTTTTTTCTAAAGTTCGCTTCAGCTTCTCTTCCGAAATTCATAACATATAATTAAAATTGGATCTGTTTTTTCAATTTTATCAATCGTTATAATATCATTATAAAAATAATTATAAAAATTTTTAGATTAACTTCCTGAATTCAGGGTCGTCGAGATGAAATTCGGGCCCGGGACTGCAAAATAACTGGCCCGAACATAGAATGAATGGCAAGGTAGCTTAGAATAAAAACATTTGAAAATATGTAATTATATTTGAATGGTTTGCATGCAGATTATTAATACATTTAATATTAATTAATATTATTAATGTTTTCTCGAAAAATATTTTTTTCATAATCTGACGACAAAAAATTGGAAAATTTTTTAATTTTCCGAATTTCCGGGCCCGCTTGAAAAACCCGGGCCCGAGGGGATTCCACCCTTTCCTCCCCCCTTCTCGACGGCTCTGCCTGAATTTAAATACCCTTGAGTATTAATTTACACCGTGGCAAAAAAATTCGATGCCTTATCGAATTTTTTTGTTAGTTTAACCAAAAAATTCGAATTTTTTGTTACTTTAACCAAAAAAACTCGATAAGGCATCGAATTTTTTGTTAGCTTGACAAAAAAATTCGTTAAGGCATCGAATTTCTTTGTTAGTTTAACAAAAAAATTCGATGCCTTATCGAATTTTTTTGTTAAACTAACAAAGAAATTCGATATTTTTGTTAAACTAACAAAGAAATTCGATAAGGCATCGAATTTTTTTGTTAATTTAACCAAAAAATTTGAAAAGGCATAGAATTTTTATTTTCCATGCATAAGAGTTTAAATTTCATCTGAAAATAATTCCTCTTTGTGATACTTTAATTTGAAAAATATTAACGACATTGACAGTGATTTAAAAGTGAATAATTTGGAAGCAAAGTTTTCAGAAAATAATACGTCGCACTACATACAAAAGATGTTGTTTTATGAAAGGTTGGAATTGAGGTTCAGTAGATAACCCCGAAAGGTTTTGTGAGGGCACATTTACCCTCTCAAAAAGTTACATTTAGCTGCGCGACCATTCATAAATTTTATTAAAACCCTCAAGTTTTTTTTCCGTGAGAATTTAGGAAATATAAAAATAAATTGGGAGCCGACACTATATTCGAATAAAGCATCGAACACAAAAAATGCTTTTTCTCATGATCTCATCCCCTAAAAACTTGCTTATTCACTATATGTAAATTTACAAAAAAAAAGCTTTGTACTTCGAGAATTTTCAGAACGTACAGTCAACAATTTAAAGCTTGAAAAAATAGAGTTTGAAACCTGCAAAAAAATGAATAGTAACTGTTGTTTTTGTGATAAATATAAAAAAGCATCGTGGTATATTTTTGCGTAGAGAAAATCAATAGAATTACCTTGAGAATGATAGATAAATTGTAAATATACAATAAATTGTATATTTACAATTTATTTATTATTTATTTACAATAAATTGTAAATATCAAAAAGCATCGTGGTATATTTTTACGTAGAGAAAATCAATAGAATTACCTTGAGAATGATAGATAAATTGTAAATTGTAAATAAATCTTCGGTGAACTTTCATTACACTCTAGTCGCCACTTTGAGACATTACTAATGCAGGTAGTAAAATGTGGGACACGAGAGACTTTTAACGCCTGAAAATTTCGATTTCATCTTTAAATCGCTCACGGATTACATATGTACTCGAATGTGCCTTTTCCGATCCCTTTCCAATATTTTCGATCGTTTTCATGAATACGTTACTATGCACACTTTACCCTTTCTGAAAGATTGAAAAGTCTTTGAGTTGTACGATACTCACACATCGAAAATATATACTTACTCTTTAGGGTTGAGCCATCTTTTATATTTTATATCACTTGGCAACCCTGCAGGAAAAAAAAGCAATACATCAGGAAACCCTGATTACGGCGAAACAGAGTATATTAAAGTTGGGAAAAACAAATCGCAATAACAATATTTTATATTTTTTCAACAAAATTATTTTTTGAACATAAGGAACATAAAGGAACATAAAATATTTTCAGCTTAAAGAATATTTTGTAAAATCATTACAGAATCTCATGAGCGAAAGAGTTTAATAATAAATAGCTCCTTTTATTCCTAGAAATAAATTTATGTAAATGTCTTTACGACGTAAATATATTTACGATGCAAATATATTACGGCCTACATATATTTACGATAATTATGAATGCATAATACGTAATGATTATGAATGAATACATAATACGTAATGATTATGAATACGAATACGTAAATACAAATATTTATTTGTATATAAATATAAATAAATTTGTATATAAATATAAATAAATTTGTATATAAATATATATTTGTACACAAATTGATCTTGCTCGGCTATTAGTTGATAGAAAAATTACCTTTCAAAAAAACAATAACTTTAGAAACTTAAATAAAGTGTAACTTTTAGATTTCCACGAAACAGAGTATATCAAAGTAGGGAAAAATAAATCACAATAACATCATTTTATATTTTTGCAAAAAAAAATTATGTGAAACGAGAAAGAAGCACGAATATTTTTTAAAATCGTTACAAAATCTCATGACCGAAAGAGTTTAATAATAAAGAGCTCGTTTTATTCCTAAGAGTAAATTTATGAAAATATATTTACGATATACATAAATATATAAAGAGACATTTTTAAATTATAATTTACAAACTTTTCAAACTTTAATAAAGTGTAGCTTTTCAAAAAGTAATAAAATATAATTAAACAAATATTTAAAATATATTTAAGACGTAAATATATTTACGATGTGAATATATTTACGATGTGAATATATTTACGATGTGAATATATTTACGATGTGAATATATTTACGATGTAAAAATGTAAGCAGCTGTTTTTAAATTATAATTAATAAACTTTACAAACTTTAATAAAATGTAAATTTTCAAAACATAGTAAAATAAAAAAAAATGAAGGAAAAAAAATAAAAATAAAAATTATCTTTCACAAAAACTATAAGACAAATCTTTCCATCTTCAATTTTCATAATCTTCATTCCGACACTTATTTCATCAGGAAATCCTGATTTCCACGAAACAGAGTATATCAAAGTGGGGAAAAATAAATCACAATAACATCATTTTATATTTTTGCAAAAAAAATTATGTGAAACGAGAAAGAAGCATGAATATTTTTTAAAATCGTTACAAAATCTCATGACCGAAAGAGTTTAATAATAAAGAGCTCGTTTTATTCCTAAGAGTAAATTTATGAAAATATATTTACGATATACATAAATATATAAAGAGACATTTTTAAATTATAATTTACAAACTTTTCAAACTTTAATAAAGTGTAGCTTTTCAAAAAGTAATAAAATATAATTAAAAAAATATTTAAAATATATTTACGACGTAAATATATTTACGATGTGAATATATTTAAGATGTAAAAATGTAAGCAGCTGTTTTTAAATTATAATTTATAAACTTTACAAACTTTAATAAAATTTAACTTTTCAAAACGTAGTAAAATATAAAAAATGAAGGAAGAAAAATAAAAATAAAGCATTTTATATTTTTGCAAAAAAAATTATTTAAAACGAGAAAGAAACATAAAATATTTTCAGCTCAAAGAATTTTTAAAATCATTATAAAATCTCATGACGGAAAGAGTTTAATAATAAATAGCTCCTTTTAGTCCTAAAAGTAAATTTATGTAAATATATTTACGACGTAAATATATTTACGATGTAAATATGTAAACAGCTGTTTTTAAGTTATAAATTACAAACTTTAGAAACTTAAATTAAGTTTAATTTTTCAAAAAGTAATAAAATTTAAAAAATAAAGGAAAAGATCGATAGATAAGTTGATCTTGCTCGGTTATCAGTTGATAAAAAAATTACATTTCAAAAAAACTTTTTATAATTTTGCAAAAAATGTTATTTAATACGAGAAAGCAATGTAAAATATTTTTAGCTTAAAGAATACTTTTTAAAATCATTCCAGAATCTTACGATCGAAAGAGTTTAATAATAAATAGCTCGTTTTATTCCTAAGAGAAAATTTATGTAAATATATTTACGATGTATATAAATATGTAAACACACATTATAATTTACAAATTTTACGAACTTTAATAAAGTGTAACTTTTCAAAAAGTAATAAAATATAACAAAAAAATATTAAAACTATATTTACGAAGTAAATATATTAAATATATTTACGATCTTAATGTATTTACGATGTCAATATATTAACGATATAAATATGTAAGCAGCTTTTTGTAAATTATGATTTATAAACCTTACAAACTTTAATAAAATGTAACTTTTCAAAAACGTAGTAAAATATAAAAAATGAAGGAAAAGAATGATACACAAATTGATCTTGCTTGGTTATTAGTTGACAAAAAAATGACCTTAAAAAAAACGATAAGACAAATCTTTTTATCTCAAATTTTCATAATCTTCATTCAAACACTTATTTCATCAGAAAATCCTGATTTCCACGAAGCAGAGTATATTAAAGTTGGGAAAAACAAATCGCAATAACAGCATTTTATATTTTTGCAAAAAAGTCATGTTGAACGAAAAATAAGCTTAAAATATTTTCAGTTTGAAGAATATTTTTTAAAATTATTACAGAATCTCATGACCAAAAGATTTTAATAATAAATAGCTCCTTTTATTCCTAAAAGTAAATTTATGTAAATATATTTACGACGCAAACATATTTACGATGCAAACATGTAAGCAGCTATTTTTAAACTATAATTTATAAACTTTACAAACTTTAATAAAGTGTAACTTTTCAAAAAGTAATAAAATATAATTTAAAAAATATTTAAAATATATTTAAGATATAAATATATTTACGATGTAAATATATTTACATTGTAAGCATATTTACGATGTCAATATATTTACGATGTAAATATGTAAGCAGCTGTTTTTAAATTATAATTTATAAACTTTACAAACTTAAAAAAATGTAACTTTTCAAAACTTAGTAAAATATAAAAAATTAAGGAAAAGAGTGATACACAAATTGATCTTGTTTGGTTATCAATTGATAAAAAAATTACCTTTCAAAAAAACGATAAGACTAATCTTTTCATCTCCAATTTTCAGAATCTTCATTCCAACACTTATTTCATCAGGAAACCCTGATTTCAAAGAAACAGAGTATATTAAAGTTGGGAAAAACAAATCGCAATAACAGTATTTTATAATTTTGCAAAAAAGTTATGGAAAATGGAAAAGAAACTGAAAATATTTTCAGCTTAAAGAATATTTTTAAAAATCATTACAGAATCTCATTACCGAAAGAGTTTAATAATAATAAATAGCTCCTTTTATTCCTAAAAGTTTATTCCCTTTATTCCTAAAAGTAAATTTATGTAAACATATATAATATTTAAACATTTACGATGCAAATATGTAAACAGCTGTTTTTAAACTATAATTTACAAACTTTAATAAAGTGTAACTTTTCAAAAAATAATAAAATGTAAGAAGTAAAGGAAAAAAGTGATACACAAGTTGATCTTGCTCAATTATTAGTTGATAAAAAAATTATCTTTCAAGAAACGATAAGACAAATCTTTTCATCGCAAAATTATTTAAAACGAGAAAGAAACATAAAATATTTTCAGCTTAAAGAATATTCTTCAAAATCATTACAAAATTTCATGAGCGAAAGAGTTTAATAAGAAATATCTTTTTTTATTCCTAAAAATAAATTTATGTAAATATATTTACGATTCAAATATGTAAGCAGTTTTTAAATTATGTTATTTAAATTACTCTGTTTTTAAATTATAATTTACAAACTTTACAAACTTTAATAAAGCATAACTTTCCAAAAAGTAATAAAATATAAAAAATAAAGGAAAGGAGTAATAATCAATAAAATTGATCTTGCTCGGTTATTAGTTGATAAAAAAATTACTTCCAAAAAAGTGTAAGATAAGATAAATAAGATAAGACAAATCTTTTTATCTTCAATTTTCATAATCTTCATTTCAACACTTATTTCATCAGGAAACCCTGATTTCGACGAGGCAGAATATATGAAAGTTGGGGAAAACAAATCACAATAGCAGCACTTTATATTTTTGCAAAAAAAATTACTTAAAATGAGAAAGAAACATAAAATATTTTCAACTTAAAGAATAGATTAAAGATTAAAGAACTTAAATAGAAATTAAATAGATTAAAGAACATCATTACAGATTTTCGTCGTAAATATATTTACGATGCAAATATATGTCAACAACTGTTTTTAAACTATAATTTACAAACTTTACAAACTTTAATGAAGTGCAACTTTTAAAACAGTAATAAAATATTATAAAATAAAGGAAAAAAGTGATACAAAAATTGATCTTGCTCTATTATCAGTTGATAAAAAATTACCTTTTATAATAATAAAATTTTTTTTATAATAATAAAACAAATCTTTTTATCTCAATTTTTCATAATCTTCATTCCAACACTTATTTCATATCTTCAATAAACGACGATATAACCTCAGCAGAAGATAAGTCGACGGAAAATCGATACCGGAAATAGAGTTTGCCGTATCGCTCTTAACGGACTAAGATCCGGTTGCTTTTTGGACCGTCTCGCAAAGGGTGATTTTGCTTTATCTTTTTATTTTGTAATCCTCGACAGCAGTGACGTAACATAGAAAATTCGCACATTGCTATTTACTTTTAAAGTTACACTGAAAAAAGAAAAATCTTGAATCAGTTTGATTTGAAATCTTGAATCACCTTGAAAATCAAAATTTTCTTCTCGAGTTACTTTAACTAAAAAGAATCCTCGTTACAAAAAAGTATAAAACAAATCAAGAATTATTTTCGCCTTTCAAATCCAATGGTTACTTCACTAATAAAAAAGGACCTTTTTCCCAGTTAATCCGATAACTTTTTTAATATTAAAAAGTACAATAAAACTTTAAAAACTGGTAGAGTGTAAATTATATGGTAGAATATAAATTAGGCATAAACTTTTAATACGTGTGCATAAAACTATGCAAAACTGAAAATAAAATTTTTCTTTAATTCAAGAAAAGAAAGGAGGTCAATTTTAACCCTACTGTGGATGTCATTGAGAGCTCGTTTTCATTTTTACGATAATATTCTTTCAATCCTCTAATTTTTCTCACCATCTTCTCTTATTCTCCCACTTTTGTGACTTGGAGTTACGTCATTGCAAAGTATATAAGCCAACAAAAGCTCTCAAAAGCCGTAAACGTCGAAACCTTCTGCTACTTCCATCCAAACCTCGATATATGACTCCCCCCCCCCTTCCATTCTCATCGTCATCAACAAACTTCATCCTATCACACAGATTTTCCACGTGCCCCCATTCCTATGTTTGTTCATTGCCATGCTGTTTAAAAGCTGACAAAAATAGAAAATGAGTGATCGAGTTTCGATGGCAAAATGAACCAAATGAAATAAAATTAAAACGAAAGAGGCATTGACAGCCAGTGCGTTTGAATCCGTTTGCTCAAGGGATTGAAACTCCGCGAGAGCTTTCAAACGGAATTACGTGGGAAAAAAGGTTCTGATTTCTACGATTATGTCAAAAAACAACATTTTTTTTCACCCCCAATCTTCTTTCACTTCACAGAAAAACGTCGATCCTCAATTTAACACTGAATTTTCCTCAAAATGAGTTGCAAAAAAATGAGACTCGAAAACAACTGAAATCACAATTAAATTTTCAATTGTTTTAAATTATTCAAAATGAGATGCAACAAAATTCACCCCAATGGACTTCTGTGTTGGTGGAAAAAGAAATTAATTTTTGCAGATATAAAAATAAAATTAGAAACCGCAGTTATAATTTTTGAGCTCATGATATTTATAAGTTTATTTAAAAAGGGCCTTTATCGTTGGATTGCAGTGAAATAGAATATCCTGGAACTTTAAGTTTTTCGGGTTGAGGAAATTTTTAATTCCAAAAAACTTAAAGTCCCAGGATTACCTTAAAGTTAAAATTACTTAATTAAAAATTACTTAAAATTACTTAATTTAAAAATTACTTAAAGTCCCAGTTTGAAATTTACAAAATATATTTCTAAAATATTTATCTCAAGTTGATGTTTGTTTTCTATAATTTAATCTTATGAATAGAAGAGAAAGACCTCCAAAAACTGATTTATTTCAATATAGGAGTCAAATTTTTCGTCAGAGTTTTATAATTTTCACTCCATTAGAACAAACTACGCCACACACGTATTACCCTACATGGCACAGGTCTGATGAAATTGTGAATCCAAGGACGTGCCATGGTTTTAAAAATTCTGAATTTAGGTCACCTAAATTTCAATTGTTGGTCCTGACAACCATTTTCACGGTGATAAATACCCGTCGCCTATGTCAATGCGTCAAAAATCCACACTTTTAGCAAATTGGTACAATACGTTCATCAATTTGAAAATATAAATAGAAACAGTACCAAAAAAGTACTGAAAAAGTTCAACTGATTCAAGAATCAAATCAATTTTATGCTAACAGAAAAATTAGATTCAATTAATAACATTTGAATTTAATCACCTCTCGTACGCTTTAATCGACCTTAATGGGGGTATCGTCTCTTATTTCACAACTGGAAAAAAACTTTAAAATTAAATTTGAAAAATCTCTTACACTTTCTATTTATAGGAATTTATGAACAAAATTAATCCTTTTTTCAATTACTGTACCGGTCACAAATATGAGATCACCTGTTTCTTTGTGATGTGCATAAGTTCTCCTAATTTTTATAATCTACTCTCTAAATCTAAATTAGTGAAAAGTGGGTCACTAATTCACTATAGTGAGAAATTTTACTAATTATTAGTCGTCTTTTACTATTTTTTTAGTAGTTTTAAACTTTTTACTAAAGCTTTAGTCAAAAACTTCTAATAATTAGTAGAAATTTTCAATAAAGTGAATTAGTGACGCAATTTTCACTAATTCAAATTTAGAGAGTACGAGATAAAATTTTTGTTTCAAAATAATATGAAAGCTATTGAAATTTTGCGTTAAATAAGCCCAAGGTGAAATAATTTTGTCAATTTTATTAACCTTGTTATTGACTCTGTACTGTTTGGGTTTCAATAAATGTATTCAAATCAAGAAAATATTGCAAATAACGTGCATTTCTCGATTTCTTCTAAATTTTTCAGTAACTTAAAAAATAGGTAACACTTTTTAAATGTTTTTAACTTTTAACTTTTTAAATTTTTTTAATGTTTCAAAAATAAATCTCCATCAAATTTTATGAATACGTGAAGAACTCTTGAATTTCTTCCCTCGATTCTGCCAAAGATACAGAAAAGTTGTAAAATTTCAATAATGTATAATTATTTATAAAAAAATATTCAAAATCAGTCAATACTACGTTTTAATAAATTTTATTAGAATACGTAGGAATTTTAATTTCTATATTTTATATAATTTATTTTTCTTTCCTTGTTCCAAGTTCAACTTTGGAACTAAGTTCCAAGTTCAACTTTGGAACCAAGTTCCAATTTCAACTTTGGAACCAAGTTCCAAGTTCAACTTTGGAACCAAGTTCCAAGTTCAACTTTGGAACCAAGTTCCAAGTTCAACTTTGGAACCAAATTCCATGTTCAACTTTAGTTCCAAGTTCCAACTTGGAACAACTTTTTTGTTCCAAGTTCAGTCTTTGGCAGAATCGAAAAAAAAAAATTAGAGATTTCTCTTCATACATTCATGAAATTTTAGGGAGATTGATCTTTAAAATGAGCCCAATGTCATTAAAAAATTTAACTATTTCGTAAGTTATTAATTATTTATTATTATTTTAATATTTAATTATTTAATTATTTATTTGCAATATATTTTCGATATTTACAATATATTTGTAACTTATAGGCAGTTTTCGAAAAAATTGAAAAATGCACTGTTTTTTGCAATATTTTCTTGCAGAACTAACAAAATCACTTCACCATAGGATTATTTAACGCAGAATTTTGAATATCGTATTATTTTTTGGAAAAAATTTTATTTCGCATTCGTTCATTTTTATCCTTGAAACATAAAGCAGAGCTGACCAACACTTTAAATTTTTATATTTTTTCATACTTTTGTTTTGAAAAGGTAAAAGCATTTTTATGGGGACCTAAATTTCTAGCAAAATATTCAAATGTAGTCAACACATTCAATCAACGAACTTGTATTAAAAAATCATTTTACGGAGAGGAGCACATTTTTTGTATTTCAATGAAAAAAGCAGATATAATTAATTTTTTTCAAGTTTTATTTCGTTTCTTGAAAAACCGTAGTTAATAGAGCAAAAATTACATTTTTGAACGTTGCTGAAGGAAATGAGTGCAGATTTAAAATATTTAAAAAATATTTGGTGATTTATATTTCTTTAAAATTTTTTTTTTACTTTCCTTATGTATTTCTTCAAAAAAGTTTTGTGATTTGTTGTCTAATCAAGAATATATCCAGTAGGGTGGCTAAAAAAATGTTTTTTTATTTGAGAACTTATTCCATAATCTTTTTTCATTTGGCAAGAAACGAATCGTCAAATTTTTTTCTTCAGAAAGAATAAAATTCCTTCTCAGGGAAGAGAAAAGAATTCCTCTCAATATTGAGAAGAATTCTTTTGAAAAAACACCTTTATTAGCCTAAAATTCCTTTCTGAATCTCTTTTTACTAAAAAAAATATACATTCCTTCTCAGGGAAGAGAAAAGAATTCCTCTCAATATTGAGAGGAATTCTTTTGAAAAACTACCTTTATTAGTCTAAAATTCCTTTCTGAATCTCTTTTTACTAAAAAAAATATACATTCCTTCTCAGGGAAGAAAAAAGAATTCCTCTCAATATTCCTCAAGAAATCCTCTCAAAAGGAATTCTTTTTAAAAAAACACCTTTATTAGCCTAAAATTCCTTACTAAATCTCTTTTTACTAAAAAAAAGTAAAATAATTTTATCACTGGATTATAGAGCCTCCCATAAATGGAAAAATAATTAAATAAATAAAAATAAAAATATCTTAAGTGAAATAACGACTCGAATTTTTTTCAAATTTGATAAGAATGTTAGGAAAAAGATGTGGAGATGGTTTAAGATGGTGGATGGTTTCGCTCGGTATTTTGGACTCTGATGAAATGAATTTATCAATAAATTATCTCTGAACTAAAAATAATTATTAAAATCATGACTAGATTAGACATTGAAAAAAATTGTTGCTGATTGTTGCTCGCTCTGTTTAAAAAAAAAGAAACGATAAGCCTGATCTCAAAAAAATGCATTGAATTTTCTGTTACTTTTTTTTAATGGAATCTGCAATCCGATTGAAGTTTTATTTTCTTGTTGACTGAAACGATAATCGCCCCGTTGGAACCGAGGAAAACTGTCTGTGGCTCGCCACAGTAATTGTAACAGTCCCAAACGTCCCTCCCGTAAAAAGTAAAAGCGGAAGACTCACCTTTTGCAATGTCTATTCCCGGTGCGGTGTACCTGGCTCTTATTCACCCTCGCAAAAATGGTCGACAAAAGTAGGACAGGATATTATCTGCTTTCCAGGACAGGTCCGTATCAAAAAGAATTTTAAGTATTTTTAGTCAAGGAAAATTTTTCTTAATATTTTATAGACAACATAAGCAATTGTAAAATTAAATTTAGAAGAAAATAGATCATTTTTAAATTAATATTCTTAGTACCGGAAAAACATTAAAACATTATTAGTGAATGTTCCATTGGCATATTGAGATTGTAAACAAGATTTTCATTTTTTAACTTATATTTTACTCTCAATTTGACCATTTACCGTAATTTTCCATACCCGAATATCCGTTTGACCTAATTATCATTGTTCCGAAAAGCAATATGGAATAATAAATTTCAGCGTCGAATTTAAATTAAATCAATCATAACTCCGGATTCAAGTCTCGCGTCAAAATATAATCTATATATCATTTGACAATTTGAACAAGCACCAATAGTGGAAAAAGGTAATTTGGACAAATAGAAACTATATTATCATGAACATTAAAATAAGTGGTGAAATTGAATCTCGGAAAAATTATTTTTATGAAATATTCATACACCTCATATTTATCATTTCCATAATCCATATTCTCCCTCGTATTTTTTTAATTAAACATAAAATGTCTGCCTTGTAAGCGTACGAACCAGAAAAAAAACAAAGGCATAGTATAAAAACAATGGGTTTACATTTTTCCAGGATAAGTTACTAAAACTTTTATTTTTTATTACTTTTGTTACGGCCCTGCTTTTAACGCAGGATCCTCTCCATGGACTTAGCCAATATTCGTCCGAGTGACCATATAGAGTGCACTTAAAGAAGTTGGCTTTCGGGAAACTAGTACGTCTCAAGAAAGCAGGTAAAAAAGGAAAAGAGACTCCAAGTTCCCAAAGGAAAGGTAAAGTCTCATTAAAACAGTCTTGGGGCTCAACAAAATGTGTATGACATCAAAATAAAATATATTATATCCAAGGTCGTGTATTGCCTTTCATAATTAATCCTCATACAAAAATCATTATTATTCTCTTCCACAAATTATTACTTACATTCTATAGTTGTTTTCCAAAATATATTTCCAACCATTAAGGGTACGTGATACATAATGACGTTGCGAATTAACGACCGATTTTTTATTTACATTCAGAGGGTTTATTAAGAGCGAATTGCAAATATAATGCTGAAATTTTGGGAAATAATAAAGAATATATTTAGGCATCAATGTCTGGTGCGTTTCAATTTTGTTCAAAAATAATTTTTTTCAAAACAAAAATTGAAACGCACTAGACATCGACTCATTATTTTCTCAAATTTCAGCATTTATTTGTATTTCTCTCTTAATAAACTCGCTGAATATAAATAATATAAATATGAAGACATGAGAATGACGACTGGGTAAAAATCACTTGAAGTTGGCCCCTAAATTAGGTTATTTTAACTCCTATTAGGAGGGCCAACTTCAAATGGTCTTTAACGAGTTGTCATGCTCATGTCTTCATATAT
>JBAGKK010167270.1:0-23506 GCA_037177015.1 Euceroptres primus | reverse complement strand
AAAAATAAACAAAAAAAGTTATTTCGAAAAATGTGCGTGAAACTGTAACGTAACCAACAAAAGAATTGCCCATATATATAATAGAATAGAATACATAGTAGTATTTAAACATGGGTAAAGAATAGTTATAACTTAGGTAGGAAGAAAATAAAAATCTGGTAAATTTACAGATTTTTACCTAAATACAAGAGAAATGGTGAGAACATATTAAATCCTGTTGTTTTTACTGGTATTTTTGACAAATTTTGCAGAATTTTCAGTAAATCTAACAGATTTTCAGTAAAAGTTGCAGGAAAACGTATTTCTGTTTTAAAGCAATTATTTTTCTCCGTGGAAGCTGGAGGATGTGTCTGATGTTGAAATGGCATTCAAATAAAAATAACGGTTAAATTCTGCAGAATTTATTAACGAGATGAGAGTATTTAAAATTGTTCATTCATGAAAGTTTAGATTTGAAATAAATTCACCTGTAATCCAATTTTAATAGTCTTAATTGGATACTTTTGACTCATAAAATAAAATCTGCGATTCCGATTATTAAAAATATTTATAATATTGAAATTGCTTTCATTCTAAGATACACTAACAATATTGAAAATGCAGATCGGAATTTCGTTCAAGAATATTTGAAGAATTTGAATTTGTTCGTTATCGAAAAATTGAACAGCATATTTATATACATGTAAAATAAAATATTATAATATTATAAGTTATTTATTAATCAATTAGACCTGGCTTTTATACTTCTAAAAATTCTCCTAATCAAGTTATTATTGAAAAATAAGAATTCCTCGTCCAATATAAATAAATATACAAAAAAAATGAAGCTCCATTTATATGAATTAATCGTGACAATCGTCCATAATTGTTTTACCTGCAGAATTTAAATAAGATTTTATAGAAGAATATATTAAAAGAATCAGGAAAATCTTCTATTGTAGAGATTATTAATATTTTATTGTCCAAGCTTAACAGGGAATCCACGTATTATTGGCATTTTTTTATTTTGTTTTAAAAAACAATAAACAAGTTGCAATGAAAAAAAAGTTTCATCTGCATCACAGATTATAAATTCAGAGATTATTAATGATACTTTTAAAAATATTGTAAATTAATATTCCTCCACCTTAAACATTACACAGAAAAAATAGAAGATAAAGTTTACATCGATTCCGGGGATAAAAATTAACTTCACAGGAAAAATTTTACTCAAATATCGGTTAAATTTTCTTTTCTTTTCCTTAATATATTTTTAATTTAATTTTTAATTTATATTTCCTTAATATATTTTCCTTAATATATTTTGAAAGGTATATTTTGAAAGGCACTAAGTTTTTTGAAGAAAAATTTATGCCTCTGAAAAATGATCTGCAACAAATTTTATTTTTAGTTTTTTCTGTGTAGCTTATGAAGTAAAAAATATAAATAGAGACACTTTTAATCTTTTCATTTTAAAACACCATAAATGTTTGATATTTTAGAGGGACCATTAAAAATCATGTAAGAAAAACATTATAAATGTTTGGTCTTTTTAAAGGGCCATTAAAAAATTATTGTTTAAGATACATAATTTTTTATTGGTCCCTTAAAAAATCATTTCAGAATAAAAAATTATGTAAGATATATCATTTTTTAGTGTTCCCTAAAAAAATCAAACATTTATGGTGCTTTACAATGATTGGGTTAAGATTTCATGGAGAGGACAGGTTTGGAAAAATCTTATCGTATTCTAACGTTAAGAAAAAGGAGTGATTTCCAAGATCCTATGTAAGAAATTTTTCTATGAACTATCGTCCCTAATTTTTATCAATTTGATATTTCATTATATACCCACCTTTATCATTTTTACAGATGATTTTGTTTTTTTTCATATACTCAGTTTTAAGTCAAACTTATTTTTTAGAATAAAACTCAGATAAAAAATATTTTACGCAAACTACTTTCACAGAAGAACAAATTTTAAAAAATATCTAACAATTAAAAATTATTATCTTAGCTGGTAAAAATTATCTGCAACAGAAATTAACTTCATAGGATAAATTTAATTCATCTTGTATTCTTTGAAATATTCTTCTGAATTCGCTTTATATTCTTATTTTGAATTCTTTGAATCCAGCTTGTATTCTTTGAATTATTTTGAATTCACTTTGTATTATTCGAATTCTTTTGAATTCACCTTTTATATTCTTTGAATTCTTATTTTGAATTCACTTTGAATTCTTCGTATTCGCCTTGAATATACTTTGTATTCGTTGAATTCTTTTGAATTTACCTTGTATATTCCTTAAATTCTTTTAAATTCAATTTGAATTCTTTGAGTTCACATTGTTTTCTTACAAATTCTGTTAATTCTTTTGAATTCACTTTGTATTATGTATTTGAATTCGCCTTGTATTCTTTTAAATTCACTTTGAATTCTTTGAGTTCACATTGTATTCTTATGAATTCTATTAATTCTTTTGAATTCACTTTATATTATTTGAATCCTTTGAATTCACCTTGTATTATTATTTTGAATTTACCTTGCATTTACTTTGCATTGTTTTGAATTCATTTTAATTTTTTTTATTTCCCTTTGAATTATTTAGCATTCTTGAATTCAATTATACATCAAAATTGCTAGTGGTTAACCCCTCGCTCAAATATCGTTAAGATTTTCTTCTGTTTCTCCATGACAGCACATGTGTTTTAAAAGACATGAAGTTATCTCAATAATTTATTAATGTATGTATTCCTCTAAAAAACACTAAAAATTTATCTGCGAAAAATTTTTACTTTAGTTTTTTTCTCTGTACTTTTTATCTGACATATTCCTCCAACATTTATGCTCCATGATTATCATCAATAATAAAATCCGAACACGTTATTTTGCTCTGACCGTAAATATTTCTCCGTAAGTGTATTTTCATTCTTACCAGATGGAGAACAATATTGACAATAACAGAGGGAATCTCAGTTGAAGAAATCGATGTTTTATTCCCTATCATGATTCACCCTTTGTAATCTGGCACTCATCTCGGGCTCTTTCATTTCTCTCCAGATTCTCTCTCTCTAGTCTCGATTTTTACTCTTTTTTCTCTCTTTCTCCTTCGAGTTCTTCTGTTGCTGTGTACTATAGTACTATACAATACCCTAACCAAGTATGACGTCAATTACCTTTCATGCTCTTCCCTTTTAAAGGGACAACTGGTAGGTACTTTCCCGTCACTCAAATGCAAGTGGCTTTTTTGTTGGCCACTTCCAGTGCAGTGGGAAAAATCGTTAAATTCCGGTCATTGTACCAACGGGGAAGCCCGCGCTTTTATCACACTTTTGCAGATACGAGAATATAAAAGATGTGAAGGCACGCGTCGACACTCTATGACCGCTCACACACAAAATGTGTGCAGTTACACAAAATTACGCGCGTGATACGCACTTGCAATGACGCGCGAGTCGTTTATTTCCTGTTAACGACGTCTACATATTTTAACTTTCCTCATTTCTCGTCTACATTCTAGATTCTAGTCTCGTGAAATATACTATTATTTTAAATGAAATGCATATTTCTACTGCGGAGAGCTGATATTTTAACTTATCACCTTGCACAGTTCCTGCGCTTTTTGAAGTATATAAATTACGAGACATTTTGCAGGTGGAAAATCTATACTTTCTGGGTGAACTTTTACCGAGAAAGTAAGCACTAGAGGCAAAATAAAATTTAAAAAGCAATCAGCAGTGAATATTCTCTTGATCAATTCAGCATTTTAGGAAGCTTTGAAATTCCGTTTTACACTTCAAAACTGTTTAACCCTTTAAAAGGGACAGTCTACCCCAAAAACTTTTTTTCTCTGGCGCAGAAAATGTGGTCAAATTTTTTAAACACTTTTTTATAGGTTGACAAAATTTTTCCAAGTGTAAAATTAATTAAACATTTTTTGTTTATGATGAAAAAATTTATCTTCTCTGTCAAATTAATATTAGCATTCAAAACAGTCGATTTTTTTTAAGATAATCTGTGAAGAGTTGTAAGGAAAATATCGCTAGTTTTTCGATATTTAAATTTTTGTAAAGATTTCAATATAAAAAAGAATAGCATTTTGTAAATATTTATTATAAATATTTGTATAAATTATTTATTTATTTTAGACACAATACAGTTTGAAAGATAACAAGTCAAAAAGCTTTAATTTTATGGAAGATACAATTAATCGCAAAGTTCTTATAGGTAAAAAGTTATTTTTGAAGATTAATATGACACCAGAAATTTCAAGTGTTAGTTTAATTTTTAAAATATTGTTCACTTTCATCGTTCTAAATTTTCGTTTTGTGCGGGGTTCTTTCGAAAACAAAATAAAATTTTTTGTATTTTTCTATTCTTTAGTTTAAAAATCAATAAAACATTGAATTTTTTCGTATATATTAAAATGTTTACATAGGAAAAGAAAAAATTTAATAAAAACATATTATTAGTTTAAAAAGTTGAATTATTTAATAAAAATAATTGATGAGATTTGCAAAATATCTTTGCTGAATAATGTATAAATAAAACCTACATTAAGAAAGTTTTTATTGAATCAATTTAAGAACTCTGTTATTATATGGACAACAAAATGCTTGGTTGAGTCAGCCACAATTTTTGGTTAACAAAATTTGATTAATTTCACAAAAATTTTAATGCGATCAAAGTATTTGGTTCAATCAAAACATAATATTTTGTTCAAGCATCAAATATATTTTGTAGAATTAGCGAAACGAATCAACCAATAGCTGTGGTTGATTAAGGGTATGTGATGCATAATGACGTCACGAATTACCGACCCATTTTTTATTTACATTCAGCGGGTTTATTAAGAGAGAAATGCAAATATAATGCATTGAAATTTTGGGAAATAATAAGTAATATATTTAGGCATCGATGCCTGGTGCGTTTCAGCTTTTATTTTGAAAAAAAAAATATTTTTTCCCAAAAAAATTTTTTTTCAAAATAAAAATTGAAACGCACCAGACATCGATTCCTTGATATATTCCTTATTATTTTCTCAATTTTAAGCATTATATTTGTATTTCTCTTTTAATAAACCCGCTGAATATAAATAAAAAATCGGTCGGTAATTCGTAACATCATTATGTATCACGTACCCTTAAAGCAAACGAGCATGGTTTACTAAAAAAAATTGTTCGCCTACAATTAATTAATTTTTTTTAATCAACCAAACGATTTTATTCAATGAACGACATTTTTTAACTGAGTGTACCAGAACGTCGCATCAGCGACATATTTATTGTCTCGTTAGTACTTTATTGTATATTTATCTCATTAGTATTTTATTGTATATTTTACACCTAGTTAAACCAAAGGTTCAAAACATGAGAATATTCAGTAATTATTACACTTTCAATGAATTCACAAATATTTCTCTTTCTACACTTGCTAGAGAAATTGAAGCAAAGGAAGATCAGAAACGAAATAAAAATCTCTTTTACAATGAATTACGCTCAATTCCCCGATATTTTTTAAAAAATAAAATGGATTTTTTAGAAAAAATTATTCTTTATAAATAAATTCTATTCAAATTTAAGAGTTTGATCCACTGAATGTAGAATTTCTTTCAGTAAAGAAAATTGCCTGAAAAAAAATTATGCATAATGTATAAAGAGGTGTAGTAAATCTGAAGGCATTAAAATTTTGCAAACAAATTGTTTTCATTTTTCTTGGCAACATTTTAATATCTTCAGATTTACTGTATAATGCATCATTTTTTACATAGTGGCTATCGGTAATTTATTATATTCATTTTACATAAATTATGTTTAGTTTTTCCACCTGGGAGTGATTTCAAAATATTTATATCTCATCTTTTATCTTCTAAAATTTACTATGCAATTTTTTCAACATACTCTGTTAGAAATTTCCGGAAAATTCAACCATTTTTCATTTACTGTAGATGAAATTTCATTTACAGTAGTTGAAATTTCATTTACTTTGATTGAAAATTCATTTACTTTTGGTAAAAAATTAATTCAGTTACGGTGATTGAATAAAACTTCAAGTAAAGTAATTGAAGTTTTTTCGAACAGTGTGTGCACAATAAACTGTTAGAAATTTCTTGAAAATTCAACCACTTTTCATTTATACTGTGGTCGAAAATGCATTTAGTTTTGTTTGAAAATTCATTCATTAGTAAATTCAGTAAACTATAATGTATTAAAAAAGTGATGCCAATCATTTCGAGATTAATGTGAGATGAAAAAAATTCTTCAATGCACAACTTCACGTTGGTTCGTGCCAACCGTCAGTTGAAATTGATCGAATGTGAATTTTTTAAATGCCGAGGAATTAAAGCGCTGCAGCTTTAATTGAACCAATCGGAAATCAAAATTATACCTTAGGATTTACTGCGTTTTAGTTGAAAAGTCATTCATTTTGGTTGAAAATTAATTTACTTTTTTGATTGATTGATTGATTGATACTGAAAATTGATTCAGCTACGGTAGTTGTATAATACTTCAACTAAAATAATTCAAGTTTCAACTATCAGAAATTTCTAACAGTGAACATCATATATTTGAGGAAGTAAAAAGCACTTCTTTGTTGCATATATCACTTACCTTGGTCGATGTCGTTTGCAAGAACTTGTCGAGCTCCAACAAGTTTTGCGGCAATAGCGGAAGCTCCACATCCACTACCAAGATCTAAAACGCGCGAGTTCTCGCCGAATTTGTCGGACAAAAGTTTTATTCCCATGTCTAAAATGAATCTCGTTAAAACTTGTCCTCCCGGCCAGTATATGGACCAAAATGGATCTTGAAAGAATTTTTTCTCTCTGGCTTGATTTGCATTCGTTGATTGGCTCGTTTCAGCAACAGCATGGTAAAGCGGACAGTTCGGTGTCAACAGGTGCAGTTTTAATTCAGGTGTCAAATGGGCTCGAGAGATTTCCGTGTTTTTTAAAATGGCTTTTTCTATTTCGGGCTTATCCTTTTTTTGCGCTTGGCCGAATTCGTCGTTGATGCTTGATCCATTTCCACTAAAAAATCTCCTTTGCAAGTTTAGAATTCTGAACTTTCGGAATGTCATTGAGAAGATTGTGAAGAATTTTATAATTCCTAAAATCAAAAACAAAATTTGAACTATTAATTATTATCCATATAAACTTTGAAAAAGGGTGTGGTCCACTTTAATTGATATCATTTTGCTTTTAAATTAAATATTTGAAACTTTCATACTGTATTGCAAAATTGCAATAACTGAAAACTAAATTGAACCACGAGTAGAGATTACAAAAAATTCCCACAGAGCTTTATATGAATCTTTTTACAAGTCGATGACACTTTTTAAAAACAAATAATAAAACGTGTGAATTGTATATATTCATTTACTTAAAAGTTTTACATTTAAATTGAACCTTTTAAAAATTTCATAAAAAATATTCGTTTCGGTCAAAAATATATTATTTATACAGATTGCATTTTTCTCTCGTGTTAATATTTATCCGAAGAACATAAATCTCTCACAAAATAGAATTCAATTTAATATTAATATAAAACTGGACTTTGGTACAGTTTTTACTCCTTTAGTAAAAAAATCAGGAAGAGATCTTTCATTAAAAGAAGAGTAAACAAAATTCGAATCAAAACAGGAAATGCTGGAACATGTTACACGAAATATGACTTTCATAAAAAAAACTACACGGTTCAATTGTAAAAATGAATAGGTATTAATACATCATAAAAGTAGAACAGTAAATTTAGAAGACAATTTTTGCTTTAGAAATTGAGAGAAAAATATGAAGTGCACTCTCTGTAATACAGTATTGCTTAAGAAATTAGAAAAAGTGAAAGAAACAAGTTGTGGTAGATAATAAGAGATTAACAAAGAAGAATGAACTCTGTAATGGCCAGAAAAAGTGGAAGAATAATACGAGCGGTTAAGAAGTTGTACGCCAGTGGATCAGGAAACAAGTATTCCTTCCAATTTGATTGCATGTTTTTTTTTTTCAAATAGCTCGTCATTGGAGAAAAATTGTACAATATAAAAAGAGCAACGAAAAATTAAAATATAAAATACGCAATCGAATAAGTTAATTAAAATAACGATTATTATTTAAATATAGTAATATGCAAACTAGAGATTATCAAATTACAGTTTCTGTTTTTCGCTCACTAATTGTAAAAGTTGATTATAAACAGACGGGAAAAACATTAATATATTCATTTTCGTAAGTTTTTAATGGAAAATATTTCTTATTAAAAATTGCTTTTAAACTGTATTACAATGCTAAGGGTGAATAATCACAAATTTAATTTAAAAATGCCTAATAATATCAAAGTGTTGCAGATCCATTTTTTTAACAACGAAAAACAATTGAAAATACACGCAGTTATTACAGTATCTCACAGTAAATTATAAGGTATTAAAAAAGTGTTGCCAATTATTTCGAAATTAATGTGAAATGAAAAAATCCCTGAATGTACAACTTCACGTTGGTGCATTGAAATTGATCGAATGTGGCTTTCTTTAAGAACCGAGGGATTAAAGCGCTGCAGCTTTAATTGATTCAATCGGAGATTAAAATTATACCTTAGGATTTACTGGGAGCTATTGATGTTAAAAAGGTGAAAAGATGAACTTTTCTTTTTTTAAAAAAGGTGATAAATACGTGACAAAGAAATGTTTTATAAAATAAATAAACATGCAATTTAAGGATTTACTCTCCGAACAGTCAACCTCAAAATGAATCGAATCCTTAAGTTGATTTATAAAATCAAGGAGAATAAACCAAAAATTATTTTTAATGAATTTGGAAGAAGAAACCTAAGGGAAGTGTAAAAAAATAGTTTGGTTCATAATTATTTACTTCAAAATTAATAATGATACGTGTTTTCCCTTTTTTAAGATATTTCGCCTCTAACTTTTATGTTCTTAAATATTAAATTAAGGAGCAATATTTTTTGGTTTCTTCAGTAAATTTATGTTCTCATATGCTCTCTGTGAACCTGAAAATATATTATTGTTTTCGAGAAAAAAATCGAAAAGGTTAAGAATGTCGATAGTGTTGACTTTTTTTTGCATTTATGTACTCAAAATAATTGTTAGAAGCGAAAAGAGTTGTTTTTCTGTATAAAAACCACCCCATATTATAAAATGGTTAAATCAGGATGTTTTAATCATAAAAATTAAACTGGGTGTATTTAAAAATTATTAATTGTATTAGCAAAAATTATTGTCAATAAAGTGGAAAGTATTCCCTAAAATTTGTATGCTTAAAAAAATTCTTTAATATTAAAACTGATCATAATCTGACCCTTCAATCTTAAATCTATATTGCAAAATAAGAGATTTAAATACTCCAAAGATTTTTTCAAATCTGTTTTATATTCTAAAGAAAAAATTGAGGGTACTTACCATTTACATTGAAAAAAGGTCTCGGTGGATTTTTTTAAAGATTCTTTTATCTTGTAGTTCATGAAAATAGAAGAAATTTGCCAAAAGGATTTTGTCCAATTATGACCAGTTTTTTTGGTGCAGGGTCCTTTCAAAAATAGGTGAAATAGGTGACGAAATTTAAATTAGGTGAAAAAAAGGTGACACAGTTGTGATGCATTTTGAGACTTTTCGAGATAAATTCGAAATTTGCCCGAAACATGGTCAGATGAGGTCAAAATTAGAAATCGAGAATCTTGACCAAAAAGTTTCGAGAATATCGACTCGAAATCTCGAATGTTTGAGAATCTTGTCTCAAGATCTCGAATTTTCAAAAATCTTGACTCGAGATCTCGAATTTTCGAGACTCTTGACTCGAGATCTCGAATTTTCGAGCCTCTTGACTCGAGATCTCGAATTTTTTAATTTGAGATTCGCGATCTCCATTCAATTTTGATCTCATCTGATCATGTTTCGAGCAAATCTCGAATTTGTCTCGAAAAGGATCACTAGACACATTAAAAAAGAATACTTAAAATTGTTACAACTTAAAATGGTTTGGATTGAATTCAATAAAATTTGTCTGGATTTAAACAAAATTGATTTCATTTTAAGTACAATTCTGAAATTCAGGTAAAGTGGTATTAAATTCAGACCAATATTGCTTAAATTAAGACAAATTTTACTGAATTTCATCCAAACCATTTTAAAGTGTAACAATTTTAGGTATTCTTTTTTACTGTGAAATAGATGACGTCCTGTGATGATTGTATATGTGAAAAATATTCATTTGTTTTCTGATAAAAGTGTTCCAAATCAAATTAATCCATTTATTACTATAGAAAATGATAATGGAAAAAAGAATTGTGTTTCGGATAATAAAAATGTCAAAAATATTTTTAAGAATAATTACATTCATCCGCAGACGTACATTCTGCACGGAATATAAATAAAATTCTCACAGAAAAAATCTCGTGAAAATACATTATTCCCAGGAATAATTGCATGCATCCGTACGTTGAGCTTCTCGGATAAATAAAATTCTCGTTGATAAAAAAAAGCGGTGGGAAACCCGAGGCCACAGTTATTCATGAACGGGGACGCATTATTGATCTTTCATCTTGGGAAATTGTTTACATAGCTTGAAAAATGTTCTCGTATTTCTGTTACACATAACTCGACCAAACGGTTTATCATTTCTCCCTGAAATTTGTACTCGCCACTCTTTCACCTGCTTTTACAGGCGTTTTTTTTACATAAATCAAATTTCCCTACCTGGTTCCCGTGCTGAATGAGCTACCGGCTCGTTAGATGATATGGCTTTTATCGAAATACAATAGCCTCTCGAATGCATTTCAGTATACGGCAGAATCATCCAGAAACGCCGGGGGTCATTACGTAAATTATACTATACTCTATCGCGATAAAAGCGATAGAGGAAAAATTCGAGAACGAGTACAAAATGGAGTGTAAAGAGAAAAATAAACGTCTCTGATGCGCCATTTTCTAAGAATTTCCCAACGCTGGTCCAAATCACCTGTTTTATGAAGCAATATGAAACGGAAATTATCTCGAATTTTTTTTATTTTATTACTTCACTAATGTCTGCAACTTTGCCAAAAAAGTCTCTGAAATCTCCAAACTTCAGAGTACATTGGGAAATATCAAAATGATCCAAAAAAATGGAGTTGAATAATACTTCAAGTATTATTGTTAGTATTATTATTATTATTATTATCACTGTTAGAAATTTCTTGAAAATTCAGCCACTTTTCATTTACTGTAGTTTAAAATTAATTTACTGTTGTTAAAATTTCATTTACTGTTGTTGAAAATTAATTTACTTTTGGTTGAAAATTAATTTATTTTTAGTTGAAAATTCATTCATTCATTTTGGTTGAAAATTCATTTACTTTTAATTGAAAATTGATCCGCAACACTTTCATTTTTTTTTAATGAATATTTTTCCCATGTATTTTCAATTGTTTTGGATTGTTAAAAAAATTGATCTACAACACTTTGATATTCTGAATTTACTCTGCTTTTTGATGCGGAGAAAGGAGTTTTACTCTCTATCTCTGAATCAATCAAAATTTTCACTGATTTCATTCAGTGACCCATTTCTAGCTAATTATTCTGGGAATTTGACTGATTATTCAGTAAAATTAACTGAGAATACATTTGCTCCTAACTTTCCTATCATTCAATTGAATTCAGTGGCATATGCAAACGCGAATGCAAACTCTCGTATTAACAGGAATTCAGGAAACACAGTGGTTAAGTAGTTCAATTTTAGAGAAAATAGGGGATTTCTTTTTAAAAAGGGAGAAGTTTTTTTTTCTTCAGAATTTTAAACAAACGTCAAAAATTTTAGATTATTAAAAATTTGATTTCTCTGCTGCAAAAATTGTTCAGAAATCTAATAAAAATTATTGAGTTAGGTAAAAAAATAATTAAAAAATGATTAATCATTAATTTAATTAATGATTAAGTTCGTTACATTGCACGATGTTGAATACTGGTACTTGAAAAGAGTTTTTCAGAATTGCAACGTTAGCAATAATATAATCCACAAAGCGATAAATTAATATCCTCCATCAAATGGTTTCATTTCTGTATTTAACAAATCAGATTATGAGCCTAAATACTTGGCTTAATTTTCAATCAAATTTTCAAACATAATTTTCAATTAAACTTTTTTTTTTTCAATTAAACTTCTGTTTGAATTTCACTAAATTTTTCCCTTGCAATTGAGTGTGTTACATGAAATAAATTGAAAAAAAATTAATTTACGTTACCGGTCACGAGTATAAGACCGCTTCACTCGCATCGCATCGGAAAAGAATTCTTGTCTTTTACATTTAATAACTCGGAAAGGAAACGCGGCTGTAACTTTTGGCAAAAAGCATTGAAAAGATTAAGAAATTTCGCGTCGAAAGAGTCATATGTGAATAACTTTAGAATATTTTTAGTCAAGATAGAATTTAAGAAAACTAGAAGGAAATAATGTGCTAGGTACAAATTTTTGACCCTTTTTTCAATTCTTGGAAAAATGTAGAAAAGATTTAAGTGAATTTTGAAGAAATTCATAGTGGTGCTTTAAAGTTTAAGCTTCAAAATGAAATCTAGAAACTTTAAATATATTTACTAATCATCTAGTAATAAATACAAATGTGCCATCATATTTTTATTTTCGCGAGACTCCATGAACATGTAGTGATTTTGATTTTATATCATAATGCAATGATTCGTTTATTCTTTTTTTATTTGAGGTAATTTTAATCTAATTCTCTATAAAACTTTGAATTCAGGCAAAAATTTAATTAAAATTTTGAAATTTCATGATCAAAATATTCATTATATATTAAATATATTATGTATTATCAAATTAAAATGCTCTGTATTATTAAATATGATCAATGGAAAAATTTATCTGATGATTGTTGGTAAAATATATAAATTTAATTACTGGAACGTAAAATACAACATAAACAGTATAATGTACATTAAGTTAACAATAAATCAACAAAACTGAATATCGGTTACAAAATTATTTAGGTCGACCTAGTTTTCTGACTTCTCTGTGCAATTCAGCTACACTAAGTCTGAAAAACAAAGTTTCTTTAAATCAAACATTTTTTAAAAATTGTTCTATGTCTTAATTTTGTAAATTCAATATTGTGATGAGGTTGTATCTTTCAGTAAGGCTTGATAACAAATTTTCTTCTCCATAATGTCCTTAATTCTTTTAAAATCTCTTACTTTTAAAATACTCCGGCATGATGATAGGTCTAGCGTATACTCCAACTTCCAAATATTTTCTTAAACATTTTTTTTTATTTAACAAAATAACAAGAAAAACGTAAGAAAAGAAAAGCTACAACACCTAAAATAATAATTGTACGTAGATTCATTGATTTCAAAATTGAATTCATAATGTAATTCATAATTAATAATTAAATTCATAATTCATAATTAAATTCATAAAGTTCAAAACATGACCTATATTTATAAAATACATATGTATGTACGGGTATGTGTATGCACGAGTGTATGTATTAGGGTGTCTGTTATTTTGGCGATGTCGGAATTTTTTTCATTCCCCCCCCCCCCCGCCTAAAAACTTTCAACATGAATAAAAAAAATTCGTATAAAATGTGAGAAAGATCGGTCCATATTAACACGTGCCTCCGAGCTGTTAAAATTTTAAATGGAAAATACACGTATTTTTCAGCCCTATTTACTCGAATATTCATAACTTTTCTTGAAATAGACATAAATGAATGAAACTTGGCAGCGTTGTAGGACATAATACAAAGAACGAAACCTAATTTTTTCAGAATTTTTGGAATATATTATCATTGAATTTGAGCTTCCAAAGTACACATTTTTCGTTTTTTCTACTGGGATCCTTGTAAATTTGCATTTAACTTTTTGCCAAACACATGTTCACGAATTTTGGGTTGTGTAAATTGTTGCACGAGATTCATGAGTTCATGTTGGACCTATGTGTGTTGTGTACATGGTCCAAATATTGATCAGACGTTGGGAAAAGTGAGTCGACCATACAAAAATCGTCGACAATCACAACGTAGGCCTAATTATGCGGCAATTTTTTCCAATTTATTATCATTTTTATGATTTATTATTATTGTCAATAATTAATTATTTATCTATTAAACAATTTTTATTATTATTAATTTTTCCGGCAATTTTTAGTGATTGTTAGTATTAAATTTTTTTTCCAAACATCAACTGATGCACATATGAAACAATTTTCGCTAAGACTTGTCCAATTTATACTTATACTATCATTAAGTACATGGAGAAATTATCACTATTGAAATAACTGTGGAGTCATCATGATCCTGGACCATCACGTAACTGTTAAAAAAAGTACAATACTTACTTGGTAGGGTACTACGAATGATATGAAAATTTCCTATTGTCTTGGTACTTTGTCCAATATGTAATTGCAAGATGGTCAACGATTACGATAACAGTATGGTTGTAACATTTGAAATAATAATTTCTCTGTGTCTCACGGTGTGATAAATGTTTTCATTTAAAATACATACATCTATTTGTTACATATCTTTACTAGAGCTTTTTTAGTTTGGATTCTTAATAATTAAAAATTCAAATAAAGACAAAATGTAGCTCAAAGTTCCGAGAATGAAATAGAGCGTTTTTTCAAACATGCATTTTTAATTAGAATATACAATGCATATTGTATATTGTATATGTATTAGAATATACGTTGTATATTCTAATTAAAAATGCATGTTTGAAAAAACGCTCTATTTCATTATCGGAACTTTGAGCTACATTTTGTCGTTATTATGTGAATTTATAATTATTAAGAATCCAAAGTAAAGAAGGTCTAGTAAAGATATGTAACAAATAGATGTATGTATTTTGGATAAAAACTTTTATCACTCCGTGGAACACAGATAAATTATCATTTCAAATGTTACAACAATACTGTTATCGTAATCGTTGACCACCTTGCAATTATTGCACAAAGTACCAAGACAATATTAAATTAACATACCATTCGTAGTACCCTGCCAAGTAAGTATTATACTTTTTTTAACAGTTACGTGATGGTCCAGGATCACGATGACACCACAGTTATTTTAATAGTGATAATTTCTCCATGTACTTAATGATAGTAAGTGTAAATTGGACAAGTCTTAGCGAAAATTGTTTCATTTGTGCGACAGTTGATGTTTCGAAAAAACATTGAATACTAACAATCACTAAAAATTGCCGGAAAAATTAATAATAATAATAATTTTTTAATAGATAAATAATTAGTTATTTTTATTAATAATAAATCATAAAAATGATAATAATAAATCGGAAAAAATTGCCGCATAATTAGGTATACGTTGCGATTGTCGACGACTTTTGTATGGTCGTCTCACCTTTCCCAACGTCTGATCAATATTTGGGTCACATACAGAATTTTTATGAACATAAATAGGTTCAACATAAACTCATAAATCTCGCGCAATAATCTACACAACCCAAAATTCGTGAAAATGTGTTCGGAAAAAAGTTAAATTCGAATTTACAAGGCTCCCAGTAGAAAAATCGAAAAATGTGTACCTGTATTTTCCATTAAAAATTTCAAAAGCTCGGGGCAGGTGTTAATATGAAGCGATCTTTCTCACATTTTGCAAGGATTTTTTAGAATTTATGTTGAAAGTTTTTAGGGAGGGGGATGAAAAAAATTCTGACATAGCCAAAATAACGGACACCCTATTATGTATGTATCACTTAAAGCCTTCTTACCGGGATACATATATACTAGAGTGTCCGTTGTCCGATCGAATGAAGTAAATAGAATGGCGTTTAAAAAAATGGACATTTTAATGCCTCTAAATATCAAATCAATTCCATTTTTGTCCAAATGCCATTGAATACGTTTCATTGTCATAATTATCTCGACTTTATCATGTTCTCCATCCACAAAGTTCTTTCTAATGCCTTTAGGAAAATTGGAATGTTAAATATGTATCTACATAATGACACTTAATGCTTTTTGACAATCTTCTAACTGCCTCCAGGGAAATGACATATTAAATTTTGTCAATGAAATTTAACGCCTTATGGGAAAAACCCAATGCCATTTAATGCTTTTCGGAAATTCAATGCCTTCTGTTTACTTAAAACGCATTACACGGTTTATGTTGTATTTCACGTTCCAGTAATTTAATTTAGATATTTTACTAACAATCATCAGATAAATTTTTCCATTGATTACATTTTATAATACAGAGCATTTTAGAAAGACATTATATTTGTTAATGTGAAATTTATTAATATATAATATATTAATTATATAAATGAATATTTTGATAATGAAATTTCGAAATTTTAAATAAATTTTTGCCGGAATTCAAAGTTTTATAGAGAATCAGATTAAAATTACCTCAAATAAAAAAGGAATTAACGAATGATTATGATATTCTGATATATGATATAAAATTTATATTATAATATAAAATCAAAATCACTACATGTTCATGGAGTCTCGCGAAAATAAAAATATGATGGCACATTTATATTTATTACTAGATGATTAGTCAAGATATTTGAAGTTTCTAGATTTCATTTTGAAACTTAAACTTTAAAGTACCACTATGAATTTCTTCAAGATTCACTTAAATCTTTTCTACATTTTTCCAAGAATTGAAAAAAGGGTCGAAAATTTGTACCTAGCACATTATTTCCTTCTAGTTTTCTTAAATTCTATCTTGACTAAGAATGTTCTAAAGTTATTCACATATGACTCTTTCGACGCGAAATTTCTTAATCTTTTCAATGCTTTTTACCAAAAGTTACAGCCGCGTTTCCTTCCCGAGTTATTAAATGTAAAAGACAAGAATTCTTTTCCGATGAGATGCGAGTGAAGCGGTCTGATACTCGTGACCGGTACTAAAATTTAAAAATTGAATACGATTATAATCAATTTTTTATATAAAAGTAAAAAAATTGTATGTAAATAACAAAAATTAAGTGTCATTTCTCGATATCTCTATTTTTATCACTTCTTAAAATTACATTATTTCATCAGAGTACTTATCTGTCAATGAAACTTTCTGTATCAAAAGATACATATAATACCTATGCAAATATCTTGAAACAAATCAACAGGTAAAAATAGAGGCAAAATTTTTTTCTCCGAAACTTCGATTAGATAGCTGGAATTTGTTGCCTATTTTTATCACATCAACAGTTTTGAAATTTGTTTCTTCTTATCATAAAGCTTTGCTAACCTGAATTCTTTCGAAGGCAATTTTTAATCGCGAAGCAAAACATAAATTACGCAAGAATGAATCATCAATATTTCTTAAAATTTTCTAAGAATTAAACATTTTCTGCTCTCCAAGTTTCAATAAGTAATTAACGCCTATGATTTATCGCCAACATCATACATCTCATTTTTATAATTATATTATTTCTGAATCTAAACTTCCTCGAACAGCGGAAGGACAAGATAGCAATGTAAAAAATCTCCTCATGCCCTGATAAGCAATGTCCACTCAGAGATTACTTGTTAGATTCAGGTGCATTGAGTGAGTTTGCTGAATATTGCTTTTTTTGTATCAGAACACGTGGTAACTTGGTCGAGTGGATGATGAAACTTTCTAAAGGTGCAATCGTTACATCATTCATGTTTTTCATGAAAAAAAAAACTGATTAAGTATTTAAAACGCAAATATTAATCTATCAATTTATTCATTCTATTTAACTAAATAATAAATAAATATATTTAACTAAACAAAAACATGAACATAATTCAGGCTTCACAGCACAAAATGCTCTCAAGAAAGGGGAAATAGGGTTATTTTTTCACAAAAATAGGGGGAAAATAGAGGAATAAATCATATCAAATTTAGGTAAATTTGTACCTATAGTTATTGTGTAAAACGAAAAACGATCGGGAATTTTTTGAGGTCAGAAAAAAATCGAAGATGACAATGAATTTTTTAATCTTAGTAGAAAAACATCTGTCAATTTCAATTATTATACGATTTTGCAGGAGTTCGATTTGAAACTCTTTAAATTATAAACACTTCAAATTTTCAATTGTTCAATTTTGAAAGCTTTTACATTGAAATGTTCAATTGGGAAAATTTTCAAACGTTTAATTAAATTATTCAGTTTTGAATGCCTAGTGCAGAAAACGTTTAATTTTTAAGACTAAATTTAAAGTTGTGTAATTTTAAACGTTTGAATTTTTTTATTTAAATCTTTAATTTTTTATTATTCAATGACTTCAAAAATATATGGTTTTCAATCTTTATTTATAATTTATCAATTATTTATAAATTTTTATATTTAATGCAAGTACAAATATTTCTACATTTTTGTATTTGAATTTAAAACTTAGGATTGATACTTTAGAAATTGAACAATTTTTTTTTAATTTAAATTTAAATTTTTCAAATTGAAAAAAATCACAAAGATCAATTCAAGGTAGAATTATTTAAAAATTGGAGAATTTAAACTTTAGAAAAGTTTAAAATGTCCATTTCAAAGAGTTGAGAGTTTCATCAATTTAAATTGAAATACACTTCAAAAATTGTTTAGTTTCAAACTTAAATCGTTCAAAATACTACAATTTGAAATTGAAAGTGTCTAAAATTGAACATCTTTTAATTCAAAATTTTCAAAATTCGATAATATCAAATTGAAAGCATTCAAAATTAAACAGTTTTGAATTGAAAGCGCTCCAGATAGAATTAGAATGTCGCTGAATTTTCAATTTTGCAAAATTTAAAGGCTTCTAATTTGAAACTTTTCACATTCAAACATTTCAATGCTTCATTTTTAATCTACTGAATTTCGATAGAAGAAAATTGAAATTGTTCAATTACATTGAAGAATTAAATTGTAAACTTAAAACTTTGAAGATTCTGTAACCCATGCATTTGAAATATTATAAAATATGTATAAGGCTTCTAATTCTATACATTGTCTAATTATAACTATTTTAGAATTAAAAAGTATTTGGTCTTAAACGCTCGGAGATTGAAATTTATTAATTTTACGTCAAATAAAAAAATTTTCAGTTCAGAATGCATGATAGGACAATTTTTTAAGTTTGACAGTCTAAAAATAAAAACTCATAACTTTTTGGTCTTCGATTTCAAAAGTGTCTAATTTTAAATTTTTATTTTTTTTTAAATTAGAAATTATCGTCATTTTGCATTGAATTGTTTTTCGTACATTTTGCATTTTGAAGGAAACTTAAAATATCAAAATTTTAAAATGTCCTTAAAAACATCTAAAAATATTGAATCTTGTTGACTTTTATTAATTCAGTCCGCATTTTAGGGGAAAAACGGGGAAAAATGAGAAGTTTCTTGAGAAAAGGGGTTAAAAGGGGAAATATTTTTAAAAAGGGGTAAAATAGGGGAATAGGAGAAAAGGGGGAAAGGAATAGGGAGATGACTGTGAAGCCTGATATTTCCATAATTTAATTATATTATCAGTTCATCCATTTTAAAGTTTTATTTACATACTTTTCCCAAGACTTTATTTAATGAATTAGACAATTCATTTTTCACTAAATGACGGTGAAGGGAA
Source organism: Euceroptres primus (assembly GCA_037177015.1). Taxonomy (NCBI): domain Eukaryota; kingdom Metazoa; phylum Arthropoda; class Insecta; order Hymenoptera; family Figitidae; genus Euceroptres; species Euceroptres primus. The sequence goes on along the minus strand of JBAGKK010167270.1, from coordinate 3,996 downwards.
ACTTACAAAAAAATTTTTTTTGATTCACTTTAATGTTTATACAAATTAACATGATATTACATATTTCGTAATTAATATTATATCTTTCAAGTTTATGTTTATAAACGATAATGTCAACCAAATATCGATTCATAAATGCTTATAATGCTTTGAAATGATAAACCAATTCATAGCGATACAACATTTCCGATTTTAGCTGATTTTCAGATTAGGTAAATAGAAAGCATACAAAGATCAAGCACTCTCATATTTATATACATTCACAATATCCTTTAAAATCTAATACGATTAAAATTGTTTTAACAAAACTTTTGACGATTTGTTTTAAAGTGTATATGTAACTCTTAAAATTATTTCCAGGTGGAAAAATTATGTACACTGTTTGCAACATTTTGATACTTTCAGAATTACTGTATGCATATTTTTTGAATAGTGATAAATAATAAACAATATTATCACAATTAAGTTGTTGAGTAACATTTTAATTAAATTATAAAAAAGCATTTCAATAAATGATAAAATATGAAGTGTGAAAAGCTCCACTAAAGTAAATGGTTTTTTTTCTGGCAATTTCGAGCAATTGACACCCTTACATTTCAATACGATAACTGAAATGGGAGACAATGGAAAGGTACTAAATATCGGTAAATTACACTTTTGCCGTAGCAATAATTCCAGAGGCACCGGTGTGATCGATTACTTTTTTTTTTAAATTCCCGTCAAGTGAATATTTCAATATCGCAACAATACCCGTTCCACTGCGCCACCATTGAAAAAAGGAGGGAAAAAAAGAAGACAAAATAGAATATAAACTGAAGCAAAAACCCCTTTGCTCTCAATAAATAATAAATCTGCATTTTTCGCGGGAATGAAGAAAGGAATAAATAAGTCAAGTTGTAAATTAAAGGTTAAATAGTATCTTTTGCGCAATATATCTTCTTTAATTTTTATTTTCTACTTCTTTTACTAGTTCCTGCAATAAATCTGAGACTCAATTATCTGTTAACAGTGAATTATATAGATTGATAAAATGAAGTTGGTCTTTTGTGTATTATTTATTTTCTTTCCATTCATTTGAGTATTTAATACGCATATTAATATGTTTAATTTACGTAATTAATGTTAATATATTCTGACCATTTTCATTTCAACAATTTTGTTACATTTTCTTGTTGCCTTTATCTTTCATTAATTTAAATCCAATTTGCTGTCTTTTGTGTTTGGTGCTCGCCCTTCTGTATTTACTTTCAATCTGATTTATCGGAGTTTCTGCAACCCAATTATTACCCAATATATCGTTCGTTCGTAACAATATGTCAATTAGCAATAATTAATAAATGCATTTTACTGTTACGTTGAATTTCACTGAATTTAATTATTGGCTCAGATAATGCACATGATTTTGTGCCTGGAGATGAGTCGGCAATGACAGGATGAGATGGCAAAATATTTTAGCGCCGCTAGACACATACAAAGATTACAGATGTTTGAAAGCATTAAAAACAATATTTTTAAAATAAAAAGTTTCTTTTCAACATCATCAACTGAAATTTGAAAAGAAATTATTTTTATTTCCAATTAAAAAATATAAATTCAAGAAATATGAATGAATTCATGAATTTCAATGAAAAAATTTTGTAAAAATCGAAAACTGAAGAAGGTTTTTTAAAATAGTCCATGTTAATCGAGTTTAGCATGCAAGATAATATTCTGAACACTTCATGCTGAAGAGACTGTCAACTTAACCCAAAAGGGGTGATAGGAAAATTTTATGGGCACTTAATAGGGATAAAATTGAGATAAACGTGCCATTTTCTTTCTTGGACAAGGTTTCTGGAAAATTTACGTAGCCTGCAGCTGTTTGAAACTTGAAATCTCTGAGCGAAATTTCCATTGGATATGTATATTCGGTTTATGCTCCCGTCGCAGCTATGATTAGTTTATAATCGAACGCATTAGTATCCCCAAGAGCACCATGCAAAACAGTTTGTAAACAGACCTGACAGTTTGTAAACATTTCAAAATGTACTCTGTATAATGAAAATCAACCACTTCATAAGGAAAATGAAGATTCTCTCTGAACTCCCAATAAAATGCACAAAACTCCTCCAAATGCACTTTTTTCACAAGAAATATATTACATAATTAAAATGTATTTTCAAATTCATTTTCATATTTTCGTATAACGACGGAATGAAATTTTAAGTTCTTCAATTTTTTATCTTTTAATGGCAAAACGTTTTCAATCTTATCTTATGCACTATTTTCGATAATCGAATTCTTTTTGTAATTATTTTTTTCCATAAAACTTACTCTTTAGTTACGGGTTTCATTATTAATGGACCTTAATTTTTTTTTTCCAGAATTTTAAACAACTTGCATGGAATTTTAAAAATCTTTACATCCTTCAAAAATTGAATTTCTAAATATCATCATTATTTTTTACGTTCACATCACATGAGATCGAGTGTACTACTTTTATGTAATTTATTCTTCTTTTTTATTAGTTTTTGAGTGGACACTAGATTTTAAGATTTTAAAATATTTCAAGAGATTTCGAAGATTTCAAGAGATTTCAAAGATTTCATAAAAATTTCAAAATATTTTAAGAAATTTCAAAAGCTTTCAAAGATTTTAAATAAACGTTTCAAGGATTGCATCAGATTTGAAGGATTTTAAAATATTTCAGGAGATTTCATAAAAATTTCAAAAGATTTCAAGGATTTCAAAAGATTTCGAAGATTTCATGAAGTGGTTAGATTTCAAGAGTGGCTGGCCCCTGGTATATGTATGAAAAAAAACGACTTTTACAATTATTATATTATTATTTCGATGGGAAAAATAGTGGATTAATGAATAATGCATTATTACACATCAAAGTCACGTTATTATTATTTTCATTTTCTCCTAATTTTTAATAAAATCATTCTACTTTATTCAACCCCAAAAACATTCCTCTGGAACAATTATGTACTCGTAATTTATTTCCAATTTTTTCAACTTCTGAATTTTAATAATAAATTTAAATTTAATAATTCAAATTTAACAATATTAATAATTAATAATAATATAACAAATGAATAATAATTAATTTAATACTATTAATAATATTAATAATAATAACTGGAGAACAAATGGCTCTTTCTGTAAATAAATTATAAATTTTGTAATATAAATGGAGTACACTTATGTGAGATTGTAAGTCATAAATCTGCCTGACATCTCATTTGAGAAATTGACATTGTAAAGAAAGGTTGGGGTTTTAAAAATTTCCACTTCTCACTTTATGAATTTTTCATTTTATATAGTGTCGTAGGAGTTATGTAATATATAGGGCAATAAGAAGAAAAGAGTCAGTGATATAGATTCGCATTAAATCTTCTCACCTCCACATACTATTTTTCTTCAGGAACATACCTAGCTTATAAATATGATGTATATGAACAGTTATTAATTATAAAACACCTTTAGTGAGGTTGGAAGCTGTTTTTTCTAAACATGGAAATTAAATTCATGTTTAATTTAATTCAGATCTTGATCCAAGATTAATTTAGCTCCAAAATTTCACGTTCAACAAACTTCGGTTTAAAATTCATTGTTTTTCCATTCTATTATTTTATTATTTTACGTTTTATATTTTTATTTTACGTAGTTTGTTTGGACGACTAAGAACCAGGGGTTAATTACTCCTGCAATCTGGTGTACACTCTCTCTGCAATCTTATACAATCTCATGCAATCCCATGAAATCCTTTGCAATCCCATGCAATCTTTTACAATACCTTGTAATCCCCCATTACGAAAAAATATTATAGGAAGTTCAGTATAGGTCGATAATGGTTTTTATAGAATGAATTTCTTGTAATTTTTTCGCGATTCTAGACACTCCACAGCTTTGTCTATTTATTAGTAAACATTTCGTTCGTTAAGATTATATAATTATTAGATATGTTATAACAAATTATAATTCAATTATATCAAGGTGTATACCGTTAAT
>JBAGKK010167269.1:0-46057 GCA_037177015.1 Euceroptres primus | reverse complement strand
TATATATATATAAAATAAATTAATCTAAAGGAACCTAAGCTATGACTAAATGGAAAATAAACTAAAATAAAAGAAACTAAACTATGACTACATGAAAAATAAACTAAAACAAACTGATCTAAAGCAAACTAAACTACAACTAATGAAAAATATAAACCTAAAGATAAAATAATACAGATGAATCTAAAATAAGCTAATCTAAAAGAAAATAAACTATGACTTAATGAAAAAAATAAAATAAAGCTAAATAAAAGAAGATACTAGTATATTTTTTGATACATTTTTTCTCTTTAACAAGAACCACTCAACGTCACACAGCAGACAACCTCGCGTGCACACTCACTCAACCTCACACAACAGATCCGGGTAAATTTCCACCCAACCTCACACAGCAAATCCAAACATAACAGATTTTATACTTCTCATACAATCAACAACAACAGCAACAACAATTTATGATGGATCCATTCATTCCACAATTTACGCCTCCATACACATATCCATTCATGCCTCAGCTTCAACCAACATTCATACCCCAGGTTCAATCAACATTTATACATCAGGTGATTGCTTTTATGCTTTTAAGCTTTTTTTTTCGTTTCAATTTTTAGTGTTTTTTCCGTACGTATCAATGTTCTTATTTTCTCCGCACTTTTTAAGAAAAATAAACCATTTTTTCCAAATTTTCCAAGTTTTCAGTTCTTTTAATGTACAAATTTTCATTTTTTATTCATTTTGCACATTTGTGCCGAATAAAAAAAGTTTTGTTCATTTTGTGACTAGTTTTGTTCATTTTATCTATTTTTCATGTTTTATTTCATTTATAATTATATATATACTTTTAACTTTTATATACTCTAACTTATATACTTTATACTTTTATATACTTTATATATATACACTTTAAAAGGCTATGTGAAATTAAAAAATGTATTATTTTTTTGTTAATGGTTTTTTTGCACGCTTTGATGCTTGGCTTTCCTTGTATGCCTTATGCTTAGCTTAATTTACTTATGTTTTTGGCAGGTTTATTGTATACCTAACTGGTAGTCGGTAATATCCTAGGTCTGTAATGCAGATTCCTAATGTTTCCAAGAGAGCAATGCAGATTCCTAATGCGGATTGCACCAACGGATAGCACAACTGTCGCAAGTTACCGGAAGTCGGTAATATCCTCGGTCGTTAATGCAGATTCCTAATGCGGATTGCACCAACAGATGTCAGCACTGCCGCAAGTTACCGACCGTCGATATTACCATCGATCGGTAATGCAGATTACTAACACGGGCTGAGAGTCAGTTGATAATCAGGGTTCTACCTTACCGACAACTCGCCAAATGGATCATGATAGCACTTGCTGACAGATGGTGCCACTACTGCAAGTTACCGAAGTCGATATTGCAACAAGTCGATAATGCGGATTCTTGTCATGTACTTGATCTCGGTCGGTACATCAGGGTTCTAAATTACCGACCTTGAACCAAATAGGTCATGGCGTCACTTGCCGATAGATAGCACCACCGCGGCAAGTTACAACAATCGATCTTACCGTCGGTCGGTATAAACCTCATCTGATATTACCATTAGCCGGTAATGCAGATTCTTGCCAGTCTCTGTCGATACATCAGGATATTACCTTACCGATCACAAACCAAATGGGTCATTATGGCACATGTCGATAGATGGCGCCACCGCAGCGAGTTACTGACAGTTGGTATTATCCTCAGTCGGTATTGCCCTCAGTTGATAATGCATATTCCAAACATGAACTCAGCCTCGATCGATACGACAAGTTTCTACCTTACCGACCTTGAACCAAGATAGTCATAAACCAAATAGGTCGTGACGCCATTTATCGACCGCGCGGCGGAACTTACGTTGACTATACCACTTGCGGATAGATTGTGCCACCGCTGCAAGATGCCTGCGTTGGTATTGCCCTCGATCGGTATTACTCTCAGTCGCTAATGCAAATTCTTGGCATGGAATAAACCTCGGTCGTTGCGTCAGAGTTATAACCTACCGGACAAGCTGGGGTTTGCCTTTGCAACTACTTAACTGAATCTCCCGCGTCTCGAATTCGTCAATTTGAATTTTTAGCGCGTACCTATCTATTGGCAGCTATTAAAGAGTGGTACCAACTTAATCGTTATCTCTGAAAATTATTGTCCGGACCACAAGCAGTTATTGACACTTGAAAATACAGACATCAACCCATTCTTACGCCACTCTGAACTTGACTGCAAGTGAGGTTATGTTCCACGAAAATTTACCGACAGTCGATATTACCCTCAGTCAGTAAGGCAGATTGCGGGTAATGGTAGAACCTTAATCAGTATGTAATTGATCTACCTTACCGACATCAGACCTCTACTGGAGAATCCCTTTGTTTTTATAAATTAAAGTGATGAACCTTATAACACTATTTCATGAAACCGTTATACAATTCAATCCTTTCTTTCAGACTTTATTATTCACATTTAAATATTTCCCGTGCGACAAAATTCTCCAACGGTTTTCAAACAATTCATCCCTTATAGTTTAGCATAAGTTAGGCATAAGTTTTTTATTGTATGTGTTAACATTATTGGAGCGTGCTGTATCCTGTAGAGTCATCTGCGTAGTGAAATGGATCAAATCTTTCAATATGGAAGAAAAAAAGAAAACCGTGGATAAAGAGGATCCGAAGGTAATTAATTATTTATCAATTTAATGTTAAAATACATTATTTATTGCCCTCCCCCTCTCCCTTTTTAAAAATGTTGTTTAATTCTAACATACATGCAAAAGCTTATTTAAAAAAATAATCAAAACCTATCTTAAAGATAATTTGAATCTAACTTGGAAGTTATTAGAAATCTAAAATGAAGTTAAATTTTAAGTTTTTAATTTTAATTATTGGACAAATAAAAGTTAACTTAAAATAATAATTAAAATTCAATTAAAACTAATTTAAAACTAACTTGGAAGTAATAAAAATCTTAACTAAAGCTAATTATAAAATAACAAAAACAACTAATTTGAAAGAATAAGTAAAATTTAACTAAAATTAAATAAAAACTAATATAAAATTAATCATAATTCTAATCTGAACTAAAGCAAATAAAAAAATCTAAAATAAAATCAATTCAATATCTAAACCAAAGCCAATCATAATCTAAATTAGAAGTAATTAAAAAGCTAATCAAAAATCTATACTGAAGTCAATTTAAAAATCTAAACCAAAGCCAAGCATAATATTAATTAAAAGTAATTAAAAATCTAAACTAAAGCTAATTATAATTTAACTTAAAGCTAACTTAAAAGACTAACTAAAATTAAATTAAAACTAATTCATAATTAATAATAATCTTAACTAAAGATAATTTAAAATATAAATTAATACTAATTAAGAATTTAAACGAAAGCTAATAAGAAATCTGAACTAAAGTTAATGAAATATCTTAACCAAAACTAATCATAATCTAAATTAGAAGTAATTAAAAATTTATACTAAAGTAAGAAATATAAACGAAAGCTAATTTAAAAAAAACCATACTGAAGTAAATTTAAAAAAATCTAAATCAAAGCTAAGGTTAATCTAAATTAGAAGTAATTAAAAAGCTAATTAAAAATCTATACTGAAGTCAATTACAAAAACTAAATCAAATCCAAGCATAGTCTAAATTAGAAGTAATCGAAAATCTAAACTAAAGCTGATTACAAATCTAAACTACAGTTAATTAAACATCTAAACCAAAGCTCTTTTAAATCTAACTTAGAAGTAACTGCAAATATAAACTAAAGCTAATTGAAAGAAGCAATAGAAGTTAACTTGAAAGACTAAAATAAATTAAAACTAGTTTAAAATTAATCATAATCTAAACTAAAGCGGGTAAAAAAATCTAAATTAAAATTGATTTAATATGTAAACTAAAGCTAATCATAATCTAAATTAAAAGTAATTAAAAAGCTAATCAAAAATCGATACTGAAGTCAATTAAAAAATCTAAACCAAAGTCAAGCATAATCTAAATTAGAAGTAATTAAAAGTCTAAACTAAAGCTAATTATAATCTAATTTAAAGCTAACTGAAAAGACTAACTAACATTAAATAAAAAATAATTTAAAATTATTAATAATCTTAACTAAAGGTTAGTAAAAATATAAACTAATGCTAATTAGGAATTTGAACGAAAGCTAATTATAAATCTGAACTAAAGTTAATGAAATATCTTAACTAAAGCTAATCACAATCTAAGTTAGAAGTAATTAAAAACCTAAACTAAAATTAATTAAACGTCTAAATCAGGGCTAATTATAATCTCAATTAGATCTAAATCTAAACTAAAGTTAACTAAACATCTAAAAATCTCAACTCAAGCTAATCACAATCTAGATTAAAGGTAATTTTAAAAAATCTAAACTAAAACTAATTGTAATCTAACTTAAATCTAATTTCAATTAACAAGTAAAAGTTAACATAGAATCTAAAATTTAAAAGTCATTAAAAAAATTTTTTAGGTGAAACTCATTTAAAAACTAGTTTGAAATGAATAAATTAAAGCTTTTATAAAATCTAGATTAAAACTTATTAAAAAGTAATCACAATCCTAATTTAAAGTGATTTAAAAGTAATTAAAATCTAACCTTATGCTTAATTCAAAATTTAATTTTTTTATATACTGCTATCTTGCAGGTGCCTATAGACACGAAATATGATTCAACAAGGTCTGGGTTTTCAGATATTCTTCAAACTGTGTCCCATCTCAAGTTATAACTCTAGTCATATACCCACTTATACATTCTTATATGCCTCAAATCACATTGCAATTCATGTCACTTCGATTCATGCCAACTCAATTCATACAACCACCAGTAATGCATTCGATTATGCCTACAATCATGCGTCAACCACCTCTGACACTTTATATTCCAGCTTCATCCAAGTTGATCTTCTTCAGAACAACCATCACCAAGTCTATCTCTATTAGCCTCAAACCCATCATCTGCTTATATTCCAACCTAATTTTTTACAACACAGCTATCATCAAGTCTACCTTTTCCAACCTCATCTCAAACAACTCCATCAACTGCATATACGTTAACACTATTATCCATAGCTCAAAAATCATCAACTTTAGCTGTTCCAGCTTCATCATATCCTTATGTACCAACTTCATTACTCCACATCAACCGCATCCCTATCAACAGTCCAGCCAACTAAATCAACATCTGCAATACAACCAACGCCATCAACATCTACAATCCAACCAACATCATCAACAACCAACACAATCATCCTCAACGCCTATTCTTGATGAAGAAGGCAATCAATCGCCTGAAAGTATTGAAGATGATTTACTGTTCAATGATTATGACGACGATGATGATGATGATTTTTTTTTACGAGGGAAGGTGAAAAATATTCTTAAAAATACGCCGAGAAGGGTCCGCACTTCTCGGTAGTGTGGGGATTCTCAATGGAATCACTATACTTTTCAGTATAGTGATGCCATTGAAGACCCACTGAAAAACAGCCTCCTTTCTCCTTGGCAAGGATCCCTCCGGAACCGCTTTCGCATTACTTCAGGGGGTGCCGTTTCTTTGCCTACTGGGGCGTCTGCTGGTTTTCTGTTCTATCGGCGTCTTCTTCTTGGACCACCCAGCTATGATGTTATCGCTGGGTGTATATGATAGATGCTGGTTAACTTCGTTGCTGCATGTGATGTTATTTACAGAAAACCAGTTTATTCTGCTGCCAATCCTTCTGCGAAATCTAATTTCTGGGTGGCTTCCTCGGCGGGGCTGCCTCCCTGAACGCCTTGCACTTCATGGTCCGCGGAAGATGATCGGTTCGGGGTTTGCTGACATCTTCGGCGCAGAGATAGCACTGCGGCGTGCTTGCGCAGTCCACTGCCCTATGACCCTTCTTGCCGCACCTCCAACAGATTCTTGTCCGATCAGGACCTCAACAACTAACTGCCATATGGTCAAAGCATAGGCAGCGATAGCAGCGCATGACCTTCATCTTTTTTCGTACACGACAGGACACCCATCCCACCTTCAGGTGTCCTGCGTGCACTAATTTCAGCTCCAGTTCCTCAGTCACTTCCACGAACGCCTTGAGCGTTCTTCTGAAGGCCCTTTTCGTGAGTGACTTTTATCTTCTCAGGTGATTCTGCTGCAAGATATTTCCTTACACCGGCCTCAACCTCCTCTGCAACCATTGTGGTGTCGAGGTTCAAGACCTCGACCTCAGTGCGAGGGATAAGATCCCTCAAACACCTTCTCCAACAACTTCTCTAATAGCAGCGGACAGCTTCGATCTGCCATCCGCTGCAGATCCTACTTCCACAAGGACCTCCCTTTTCCTGGTTTCTCTGACACCCCTGATTTTAACACCAAGGGTGCCAGGTTTCACCCAACGTTTGAGGTCCCTGGGGACCTCTACGTAGCTTGAACCCTCGGCAGGTTTTATAATAACCGCCTCAGATCTAGCTGAGGTCTTTTTGGGAGTTGAGGTCGTCACTGCAGCAGGACGGGTTCTCAACTTCTTGGTGGTGGGCCTTTGCATAGCTACTTCAGGGGGGCTCAGTGTGGGCTCTTTCGGCCGCTTCTCATTTGTGGAAGTGCGTGTTCTCCCTACTTCTTCTGTTTTTGTTTGGACCCCTTTGCTGACCACTACTCCGCGCCTTTCCTTCTTCTTAATCTCCCGCATACAGTTACTAAACGCGTCTTCCTAGCCACTTTTTGTAAACCTGTAGTCCGTCTCCAGCCGCTCCATTTGCGATTTTTATATTGCGTAATACCTTTCTTGCCTCATCGATTCCACTCCTTACTGAAAGACGCATGTTCTTCTTGGAGTCATTGAAGTCTTGCAGTTCTCCAATCACCCCCTCCATCTCCTTGATGTGCTCGCTCAGTCTCTTATTGTGCGTCTCGAAATCGTGCCACATTAACCGCATGAAGGATTGCTTCACCTCTTCTATGACGTCCAATGGACCTCCCAGCTCCTCACACACGCTTCGATCAAAGGGTTTTTGGTCCTCCAACTCCAAGCACCCACTCCCGCTTAAAAATAATTGGTTCTCCCAAAGTCCATGGAACCGGCACTGATCACCGGGGCTGGAACCCGATCGAAATCCGTGAGAAGATCTTTGCTCCCTTGGGGTATGTTGTTTTTCTCATACTCACTCATGTCTGGTTTATTTTTCGGGTTCATTCCCCTAGCTGGTTTTAGTCCGCCCCGGGTATTAAATTTCCCCGGTACCACCTATATCTGGGAGTCGTTGTCCTATCCGCAACCTGGAGAGGCGCCAGATGGGCGACCAGCATTCCCACACGGGTGATGATGATGATGATGATTTTTTTTAAGAGGGTGATTGAAAAATGTTCTTAAAAACACGCCAAGAAGGGTCCGCACTTCTCAGTAGTGTGGGGATGCTTGATGGCATCACTATACTTATCAGTGCAGCCGTGTTACCAAGGACCCACTAAAACACCTCCCTTTCTCCTTGGCATGGATCCCCCCGGAACCGCTTTCGCATTACTTCAGGGGGTGCCGTTTCATTGCCAACTAGGGCATCTACTGCTTTCTTTCCCCTCTATTAGCTCAGCTTCGTATCTCAACCAGGATGCCCGCATCGTCCTCATCAGCGCGACCGTAATGTTGCGCAACGGGCTCGTCGGCCTTCAACATCCTGATTAGGCACGGCCAATCTTACCCGTAAGATAGAGCAGTTGTTCTCTTACTGCTACTATGCCTCGAAGTGCTTAAGCTACCCTGAACCTGTTTCGCCGCCAGGCTCAAAATGCTCGCTTGTGCTTTTTTGGTCTGTTAATAAAACAGAGGGATTCTCCAGTAGAGGACTGATGTCAGTAAAGTAGATCAATTACATACCGATTAAGATTTTACCAATACCCGTAATCTGCATAACTGACTGAGGATAATATCGACTGTCGGTAAATTTTCGTGGAACATAACCGCACTTCCAGTTAAGTTCAGAGTGTCGTAAGAGTAGGTTAATGTCTGTATTATCAAGTGTCAATAACTGCTTGTGTCCAGACAATAATTTTCAGAGATAACGATTAAGTTGGCACCACCTTTTAATAGGTGCCAATAACTATGTTCACGCTAAAACTTTAAATTGACGAATTCGAGACGCGGGTTTTTCAATTAGGTAGTTGCAAAGGCAAACCCCAGCTTGGCCGGTAAGTTATAACTCTGACGTATCGACCGAGGTTCATTCCATGTCAGGACCTTGCGTTAGCAACTGAGAGTAATACCAATCAAGGGTGATACCGACTGTCGGTAACTTGCAGCGGTGGCGCAATTTATCGGCAAGTGGTATAGTCAACGTACAGTCCGCCACTCGGTCGATAAATGGCGTCACGACCCATTTGGTTTATGACTATCTTGGTTCAAGGTCGGTAAGCTAGACTCTTGTTCTATCGACCAAGGCTCAGTTTATGTTTGGAATCTGCATTATCGACTGAGGGCAATACCTACTGAGGATAATACCGACTGTCGGTATCTCGCCACGGTGACGCCATCTATAGGCCAGTGTAATAATGACCCATTTGGTTTGAGATCGGTAAGGTAAACCTCTGATTTATCGACAGAGACGGACAAGAATCTGCATTACCGGCTGATAATATCCGATGAGGGTTATACCAACCAAGGGTAATATAGATTGGTTAAATGTCGGTAATGTAGAATCCTGGTGTATCGACCGATGTCCAGTTCATGTCAGGAATCTGCATCATCGGCTGATAGTAATATTGACTGAGGGTAATATCGGCTTGTGGTAACTTGCGGTCGTGGTACTATCTATCGGCAAGTGACTCCATGACCTATTTGGTTCCAAGTCGGTAATTTAGATCCTGATGTACCAACCGAGACCCAGTTCATGACAGGATACCGCATTATCAACTGATGGTAATATCTACTGTCGGTAACTAGCAGTAGTAGCACTATCTGTCAGCAAGTGATATGATGATCTATTTGGATTGTTGTCGGTAAGGTAAAATCCTAATTATCAACTGACTCAGCCCATGTTAGAAATATGCATTACCGACCAAGGGTATTGCCGACTGCAGGTAATTTGCGAAAGTGGCGCTATCTGTTTGTACAATCCACATTAGAAATATACATTACCGACCGAGGGTATTACCGACTGCCGGTATCTTAGCACGGATTTGAATCTTGCTGGGTCGGTAAGTGGTCCTGTAGCCCCATAGCTATACTACTCAGTAAAGGTCCGCCAATATATAGCAGATAGAATTGCCTCGAGGAGGCAGTTTCTTGCATCTCCTCCAGGGTGCCATCTTCGAAAACTTTAAGGAGCCTTGGAGATAAAAATGAGTCAAATGCATCATGCAGCTCAACAACGATTCTGGCGCCATACTTGGTTTGAATCTGCAGGATCTTCGTTAAAGGGAATTTATGTCTAGGAGTTAACTCGAACAGCGCCTTCGTCACACAGTGGTCTGGAATAGGAATTTACTGTTCATAATCGCCCACAGGTCGTATTTCTTAACCGATTTGAAAGTTTTTTTTAGAAATGCTCAGCAATAAATTTCTAAGAGAATTGTCGTTAATTATTTTTAAATTTCTTCTACCGAGCAAATATATATAAACAAATAAAGTGACAAAATTGACTATTTTATTTTTGTGAATTTTTATCTCAAGAAAAAATACCGATAAAAACTCACTACCACCCGTAGTTATTGCACCTGCATACATAGAACATAATTAATTCTAATAATACTTAACTTAATTATTATAAAAAATTTTATAAACAAATTCTTATTATCATAGAAAAAAATGTTCGCTTCACGCTAGCTGATAATATTTTTCATAAGAGTCATAACCAAAAATTAGCATAAGTTAACAATTATTGTTTTTATAAACATTTTTATAAACAAATTCTTTATAAATGAGATTTTTCATAGTTAAATTGATTTTTCTGACCAAAAGTGATTCACAATTGTCTTTAAAGCCGTTTACATACTTCAAGCTTTATCAAAAATAAACAATATAGATTGTTATTAACAAATTAATTAAACAAGTCTCCAAATCGGCCGTTACCTCGTAGAAAAAAATGTTTTTTTCTTCAATTATTATTGGAGCGACGTTTATTGCGATGACTAATCAACGAAATTGAATAAAAAATAATTTATGTGATTGTTATAAACAATTCTTCAAACAAAACTAAGATTTTGCATTTTTACATGTAAAAAGTACGGTTTTCTTACTGAAATTATCCGACAATAAACTAACAGTTTTATAGCAAACTGTCTATAATAATCATTGTATCATATGAACCATTTTCATTAAAGATGATTTAAAATTAATCAGTTGAGTGCAATAAGGCTGTACTTGCGTTTTTAGAAGTCACTTATCTTTCATTTGTTTTATGCGTTACTTCATGAAAAACAAATGAAGAACAAGTGAAAATAAGGTGCAATAACGCTGTACTTGCGTCTTTAAAAGTGATTTATCTTTCATTTGTTTTGTACGTAACTTCATGAAAAACAAATGAAGAACAAGTGAACTAGTTCACCTCTAGGTGGATGTCCCTCGCACGCGCTCTCACAAGAGAAATCTTAATTTTCGTTTATATAACTGAGAGAGGCTGCGTTGAAATTATCTTTATATGCTTTGCTTTTGGCGTCATTTTAAAATATCTTATGCAAGTTTGTACATTTCAATTGTTTTTATTATTATTTCTAATAAAAAAATGGATACTCTTAAGGTGCGTAAGAAGGTCCTTTGTGATTTTCTTATTGTCAATGAGAGTACTGACGTGCAAGGTTTGTTAAGTTTCATACAAACTAAGTACAGTCTTGATCCTGAGTATCTAGAAATAGTAGCTAATCATTCGAATTTGTATCTTTTACGTATATTTCAGAAAAAATGTAAAGAATGTTTAAGTATAAAAAGTCAGTTCGAAAAGGGGTTCGAAAAGTGGATAAACACTGACTTCGTTGTTACATTTTCTGGGACAAAATCAAAAGGAGGAAGGTAAAGTTCTGATACGAAGTTCGAAGATGCTTCTGCTGCGAGAAACAGACGAAAATTAATGTCCATTGAAGAGAGTTTTACGGCTGCTGAGATATAGGATGCATTTCTGCGAAGTTTATGAAAGAGTGGAAGAAAAAAAATTGCAAATGCTATAGTTGCTTTTTTGAATTCTGACAATACTGAAAATTTAAATATTTCAGGTGAATCTGACTTCGAATCATATGTGCCATAGTCTTCAGAAGAAGCTTTAGCTTTAATGCAACAGGTCAGACTATCAAAGTATCAATATAATACTATTCACTTACAGGCCAAAGAAAGAAAGGCTGACATTTATCCTTCCTATGTGAATGTATTAGAGATTAAAAAAGATTGTTATCCTTCAAATATTCGAATATCGGAAGAAGGAGCCATAGTTGAGATGCAGTCTCTTATGCATCACACTATTCAACGTCTTTTCAAACATCCGAATTTATGCCTTCCGATTTCAGAGAATAGATTAAAGATCACTTATTTGGACTTTGAAATTAAATATGACACCGATGGACTGTCAACTGACGCAAAATACAATCAGAAGTTTAATAACAACGATTTGACCGATGGCTCTTTTTTCACAGCATCAATGGTGCCAATATGGTTGAAGGTAAAGCACCCGGAAGAAACAGTTTGGAAGAATCCTCATAGTTCCCCGCCAAAACCTTGTATATCTGTCATGATTAAATATGCAAAGGAAACAAAGGAATTGACGAAATCGAAAATCAAAAATCTTAAGACTCAAGTTCAGAAGCTTAGACCCACAACAATTACAACATCTAATGGTGTGTACTTAATTTCAACAGAAATGAAGCTAACTATGTTGGATGGAAAAGTTTGCACAGCTCTCACTGATACTCCATCATCTTCTACTTTCTACATTTGCAAAGCGACATCATCACAAATGAATGATCTAGAGCGTGTAAAGCAGAAGAAAGAATTTGTCTCCAACTTTGAATTTGGTCTTTCTACTTTGCATGCCTGGATAAGGTTCATGGAGTGTATACTCATTATTTTTTATCGGTTACAAATCTGCAAATGGAGTATATCCAAGAAAGACGATAAGGCAACGATGAAAAAAGTTAAGAAAAGAATTTGCAACGAATTTCAAAAGAAGATAGGGTTAATAATTGATCAACCAAGTCAAGGTTCTCACAACTCTAATTGCGGTAATACGGCTCGCAGGTTTTTCTCTGATGTTGATCAAGTGGCAGAAATAACTGGAGTAAATAAAGAACTGATTAAAATGTGTAGAAAAATAGTACAAATGTTAGCTAGTAGCAGAAAAATTCCTCGTCTCTTTTTCAACGAGTATGCTTTTAGGACAGCAAAACTGTATGTGAGCTTATATCCATGGGAAAATATGCCTTCTTCAGTTCACAAAATACTGCTATATGGAGGAAAAGTTATGGAGAATTTTATGCTGTCAATTGGTAAGTATTCCGAAGAAGCTTCTGAGGCCAGGGACAAGGATATCAAGTACATTCGATCGATCAAGACACGAAAAATCTTTCGATTGCATACTATGCACGACCTAATTCACAAACTCTTTGAGTCCTTAGATCTTTTCATTGCATCTTTGAAGCCTGAATGGAAAAAAATTGATCTTTGATTCAATACCACACATAAGATTATCACAGAAATGATTGAAAAAAATAACTTTTCTACGACCAACCGCAGATTGTCACAGATTGTTATAAAAATTGTTATTAACAATTACGCAAATTGTTATTTAGTATCCCATATCCAATTTTGGAATCACTGTTAGTTTATTGTCGGATAATTTCAATGGAAAAACCGACCTGTTTACATGTAAAAGTGATAAATCTTAGTTTTGTTTAAAAAATTGTTTATAATAATCACATAAATGATTTTTTATTCAATTTCGTTGGTTATTCATCGCAATAAATGTCACTCCAATAATAATTGAAGAAAAGACCATTTTTTTCTTCGAGGAAACGGCCGATTGGGAGACTTGTTTAATTAAATTGTTATTAACAATCTATATTGTTTCTGTTTGATAAAGTGGTGAAGAATATATACGTATGCAGATAATTAATATATATATATATGCCTGAAGTATATAAATGGCTTTAAAGACAATTGTGAATCACTTTTGGTCAGAAAAACCAATTTAACTATGAAAAGAACTCATTTATAAAGAATTTGTTTACAAAAATGTTTATAATAATTAAGTTAAATATTATTAGAATTAATTATGTTCTATGAATGCAGATCCAATAATTTCGGCTGATAGTGAGTTTATATCTGTATTTTTTCTTGAGATAAAAATTCACAAAGCTGAAATGGCTAATTTTGTCACTTTATTTGTTTATATATTGTTGCTCTGTGAAAAAATTAAAAAATAGCATACCACAATTCTCTTAAAAATTTAATGCTGAGCATTTCTAGAAAGGAACTTCCAAATCGGTTATGAAATGCGACCTGTGGGCGATTATGAACAGTAAATTCCTATTCCAGACCACTGTGTGTCGGCAGGAGTCTCTCCATGCGGCTAACGGCGTTTATGGTATCTTCTTGAGATCCATACTCATGGTGAAGTGTCAGAGGTTTTGTTCCAGTTGAAGCTTTAGTCAACCTCGGAGACGTTGGAATGAAGAAAGTAGCCCAGCAACCCTGTTTATATAAGAATCTGTCCCCACTCTTTACTACTCTCCCACAAATTTAGAGTCTGCGCAAAGAATTTATATTCTATTGTGCATGCGCCAAAGACAAGAAAAGAAAAAAAATTATATTTATGAAAAGAAATTCAAATTGAATGTGACTCAACTATTTTAATTAAATTAAAACTAATTAAATTAAGTTAAAACTAATAAACTAAGATAAAACTTATTAAATTAATTTAAAAAAAATTAAACTAAGTTAAAATAATTAAATTAACTTAAAGCTTTTAATATAGGGAGTGAAGATTGAAAATTAGCATACATCTCATACAATAGAGCAAATTAATTTTGATCAAAATTTAGATTTAAATTACTGTATGAGTAATATTGGAAATTTAAGAAGAGTTTTACGTTTGTGACATTGCAATGATAAAAAATGTTGGCACATTTTTCACGTCGAACTCTCCTATCTGTTTGAAAAGCTAGAATGATACATCGTGGTTTCTCTATCTGTGTTGAAGATTTCACAGTCCACACATGTTTCTGTGTAGTAGGAATTAGAGGATACTCATATATTTCCCACGTTCAAAAATTCAGTGTTATGAGTGGATTCTTTTAAATAGATTTCAACAATTGTGGCTTATGACGATCTCCAGCAAATAAGTAGGGAACCATCCACTTCACTTTATTAATTAAAATTTAGAATTCTTCAGGATTTTCTCGTGTATTTTGCATTAGAGCATTTAAGTCAGTATGTGATCTCGTTAAGATGAGTTCATGTTTAGCATTCTCAATGATCTTTCGATAATCTTCCGCAAAGCTGAGTGGTATAGTTACATCAAAGTATCCATCTTCATTTGTAATCTTGGCAGTTATATCTGCATCAGGCCAGCCTGCATTCTCAGCAAAATGTAGCTGATTAGGAGATAGAGAAACGTACCCCTTCATGATACTGGTAAGTCCGACATTTTTGCATCGGCCAAACTCAAAACCGTACAATTCATAACGAATTTTATTAAATAAAAAACAGATGGCATTGCCAACCAAAGATGTAACTATCACATTAGTTCCATCGGATTTGACAAGTCTTTCATGTACAAGCTTTTACTTGGAAGAATGTACAAATCTTGATGTTGCATTGCAATTCGAATCTCATCACTGTTGTTAAATGATGACGAAGGATAAGGTTGATGAGAATGAATCTCATAGTGTGCTAAAGATTCATCATAGCTAATTGGAGCTGGAATATTCAGTATTTCTTCCATCTTTATAGCAACGGCAACAACAGATAATAAATATATATAAATTAATGATTGTTTTCTCGTATGGTGGCTTGCTTATATAACTACCACCCACTTTACGATTATAAACAAAACCCACCACATTGATTTGACGTGCAATAGAATTGTTATAGTCTCTCCTCGAAAGTTTACCAAGCCTCCGTCCTGATCCACTATGCGGAGCTGAATATGATGTATTGTCTTCACGGCGATCGGAAGGTAAATGACAGGTGATGGTACTTTCTCGATCTTATATCCTGGTGGGGCAGTTGGAAAGAATTCATGAATTGTGTGAACTTTGCTCTTGTTAATACATGCTTCAGTTGTTATATTACACTCAACTCTAAGAGCATTCACCTTGAGAATGGCTACTGGTAGATCTTATGTTATTGTTAGCAGGAAGAACACGTGGTTCAAATCCCAACAATTGACCAATAGAATTTTTAGGTTTAAAATTAACTTCACGAGTGCTTTTGATTTCACTGCGCAAAGTATTGTTGTTAGGCTTGATACTTATGATCATATCTTTAATTTCTAGATTCTTCTGCACATAATTCTCAATTTCGCCACTGCTACTTGGTACTATTACAACAGAATAGTTTTCATTCGCTAGAGACAACTGTATATATTTCTCAATATCTTCAATTTCATAGACCATAGTGGGTATGGTCACAATGTGATCACCTATGTAAAATTTATTCTTTCCATCATCAACGTCAGGAATTGAATTAAATGTGAGTAATTCAACGAGACCAGGAGCATAAATCTTATTTGATGAGACCTCAAATGGTGGAAAGTATTTTGCTTTGAGCACTGATGAGTTGTCCAAAATACTCAGAGTTAATAATCATTCACTCTGAGTATTTCGGTCAACTGTATACAGAAAGACATCGATGATGATGTCTTTCTGTATACTAATTTCTTACAGGCAGTTACATGCTTTTATATAGTAGAGAATATTTGCTTGATAAGTTCAGCTGCCCACACAAGAATTTAAGGCATTAATGGCGACACTCAAATGTATTATATTCTTGATATCTTTCATGATTGTATTTTATAAAGCTACCAGCACCGAGATACTTGAAAACATCAGATGGTGGTTGAAGATTACAGAAACTGTCAAAGTATAATGTTTCATTATTCCTCTTTTTGTATGCTACCCAATGCGCGTCAGGGCCGTTTTTATCATCAAGGTTATTGATAGCTGACTCATAACGATGAGGTCCTCTTTTAGGCAATTTATTTCGCATAAAGACCCCGGGAAAATGGGGAATATTTATAGTCTTAGCATACTTGAGCAAATCAAAATCGGTTAGTGCTCGTCGCGGTAGCTTCACTACAAGTTTTTTGACATTCGTTTTTTCTTTATTCCTTGACCTTGTTGATAGGGCTTTATGTGAAGACCGAACCCTTTCTATAAGGTTTCAAGTTGAGTCCTTTACCAATAGCTACTTCTCCTTTTTATTATGGCGATGAGCTTCTGATAGCTGCTTTTTGGCTGCGCTTTCGTCGTTCACAGCCTTTGCTACACCAGCTGCTCCACCAGCAAGAGCGCCAAGCGCGCTAAGTCCAGCGAAAATTGGAATCAGAGGTAAAACACCACCAATTTTCGATGGTATAAGTAAAATACGAGGTGCTCTAACTTGACGTTTACTACCCGCTTTTTTAACAGCTTTCCTAGCACTCTTTACAGCAGCCTTAATGGCGACTTGAGAATCATTACTAAGAATTATAGATTTTTTAGCTGCATCTACAATCTTCTTCAGCACTAATCGTTTCTTTAACTATTTTTTATTTTTCTTATTCTTCCTTAATACCATACGGAGCTTTGATTTAGCATTCATGATGTTAGTTATAGCAACTGCAGCTGTTTTTTTACCAAAACCAGGGTATTTAGAAAAAACTCGTTGTCACGCTTTGTCAGCTAGTGTTCGATCAGCAGCGTTTGTTGCTATAATTTTCTCACAATTTTTCGAGAAGGCAATGTCGTGCTCCTTGCAGGCAGCGTCCAGTGGATTTATACCTGGATCACCTCTTTTCAATCGTTTAGCTAATTTAGTACCAGGTCCACAGTATTGACAGCCTGGTAAATGTAATTCAAAAGGCAACTTGATGATAATACTATAAACCAAGCCTTTACCACAGCATTTATTAACTTTCTCTCTGCAATGTATATTCATTCCTCACTCTACGAAGGTTAGTATGCGACTGACACCCTAATTCAGCGCGAGCAGAAGAGGGTGGAACGTCACGGCAGTCTGCTGTCAGACAGTATTCGTGCTGTTTTTTGTGGATCATCCAATTGTGTTAAAACAAACGCACTGCTTTCTCGAATTTTACATCCAAATGCTCTCAGATTTGAAAATATTTACCTCTACTCGAAATCTCGTCAACAGCCCAAGTATAAATTCTTGGAAAAAGTACTAAATGGCGTAGATGGCGTTGATTACTTTCCATTCAGTGAGCATGAAGAAGCAGTTTCACCTAACGAGGCTAAGCCAAACTCTATCTTTATATTTGATGATATCGCTTGTGAAAAGCAAGACAATGTTAGAGCCTTCTCCTGCATGGGAAGACATGTAAGTGTTGATATTTTCTATCTTTGTCAAAAATATGCTCGAGTCCCTAAACAATTAGTTAGGGACAATACCAATTTATTAGTTCTTTTCAGGCAAGATAAGACAAATCTCAAAAATGTTTATGATGATGATGTAAATACAGATATGACATACACCAAGTTTCGAGTATTGTGCTCAACATTCTGGAACACTGACAAATATGGATTTATAGTTATTGATAAAGATAGGAATTTAAATGAGGGTAGATATAGAAATGATTTGACTGTTTTGTTATTTTATAAATATAAGAGATTCTACTAGAATAATGTTAGTATTGTTTGAGACATCGAAGCATCAACATGTTTCACAAAGAGAAACAAGTACTCCGTCAAATAGCAAAAGCTAGTGATGCAATTCGACGGAAATATCGTATGCTTAAATTAGGAAGAGAAACTGCTGAAAATATATTGAATGAAACATTCAAACCTATAGTTACACCACTAAAAAAACTGATAAACATGTCTGCCCAGCATGAATTTAAGAAGGAAATTAAAAAAGGCGATGATGAAGAAAATAATATATATCTTATATCTTCTTCGACTGCTGATGGGGATAATCAAGAGCATAATACAACTATGGTTCAGGAAGATAATGATGAACCCACTCAAAACTATGAAAAACTAACAAAAAAGTTCCTCTTTTTGTTAAATCGCAATAGGAAACAATGTTTTGATATGATCTACGGAGTCCATAAACTTAAGGATGGATCCCTCATGATTGGTGATACTCCGGTTAGTTTTGAAAATCAATATTTCCAAATTGGCGATAAGCGTTATCTGATAAGCAGTGAATTGTTAGAACTTTTGTTTAAGCAAAAGCCTGAAGAAATTTATGTGAATCCTTATGACTTCAGTAACTATAAAGAAATTCTTATTGCTACCAATGCACATAAGAAAAAGTACAGTTCCTCTGAAAATATACGTGCAGACAAAAGTTTCAAGTACATGAATATTATTGCGAATTTTTTTCGGAATACAGACTCGACAAAAAGACGATCAACCAATGGTAAATCGTTAAAAAATCAATCAACCAATGGCGGGTCATCAAAAAGTCAATCAATCAGAAGTAAGAATTCACTACGTCACTTTATGATTACAAGACAAGATTCAAGACCAGACTATATCCACGGGGATGATCCTAATGAGTTAGTCGATCGTCTTCAACTGCTCATGGAATCTCAAGCAGCTGAAAATCCTAGTCACAATAATGAAATTATCTCCATCATTGAAGAATTACGAGAGTTTCGAATCTTATATTTGAGAGTTCAGCTGACTATAGCTATTTCCGCAAGTTGTGGACCTACTGGAGCTCCTGATGTTGGTTTCAAGGTTACTTCAGACGGTAATTACGATATTGATAAAAAGGGACTCTGTAACGTTGAAGACGCTGAAGAACAATACGATGCAGTCAATTTGAGACTTGTACAGCGTATCGTTCAAAGCGAGATACGAACTCTCTTTAAATTGTTGAGGAAAGGATCAACGAGAAAATTAAGAATCTGCAAATCGATACAGAACGAGAGTTATCACTTCGCAACACTGAACTCATTGCTCAATTGGACCCGCGACTAAATGCACTAGAAAATGGACGTAAAGAAACTAAAAGAAGTCACAGAACTGTATAAACCTGCAGGAAGGAATTATTCACGTCGCCGTGTGGTAATGCGTGGCATTGATGAGACCTGGTAGGCAGATTTGGTTGAAATGATCCTATATTCCTAACATATAGTAATCTTAAAGCATCAATCATTGAACGATTTAATAAAACACTCAAGAAGATGATGAGGCCACAATTTAGTTTACATGGCAACTATAAGTGGGTGGATACTTTGCTCACCCTAATTTCCAAGCATAACGATACAAAACATCGAATCATTAGCATGAAACCTAAAGATGTCACTGCTGATGATGAGGAAGAATTGATGCATCGTTTCCAATACCAATGAGACGAATAAAATTCAAAGTTGATGATAAAGTTCGAGTCAGCAAACTGAAAAACGTTTTTGAAAAGGGATACACTGCGAACTGGTCCACAGAAATATACACTGTAGACCAAGTCATGTCAACCAAACTAGTTACGTATAAGCTGAAGGACTAAAAAGATCAACCAATTGCTGGTAGCTTCTATCAGGAAAAGCTCCTTAAGGTCAAGTACCCTGACATTTATCTCGTGGAGGAGGTTCTCAAGAAACATGGTAATAAAGGCTATGTAAAATGGCTTGGATTTGATTCTTTACACAATAGTTGGATAGATAAGTCAGACAGTAAAAAAAGAGTTAATTTAACGTTAAACTATAGTTAAGTTATAGTTAAAGTATAGTTAACTTAACATTAAACTATAATTAAGTTATAGTTAAAGTATAGTTAAAGTATAGTTAATTTAACATTAAACTATAGTTAAATTATAGTTAAGCTACTGTTAATTCAACATTAAACAATAGTTAAGTTACGGTTCAAACCACCAGTTTCCTTTGGATATGTGCAAAGATATTTGGTTGTTTGAAAGGAAGGTTGATTGATTGAAAAAAATCTTCAGTGAAATCTAATCTTCAGTGAATTAAACAAACTTTTGGTTTAAACAACTAAATTGTAATATTAACATGTGCCAACAATCCACTCAAATTTCTCATCTACTTTACATGGGGTGAAAACAATTCCTTTCATAAATGCATAACTTCACCAGTTTCCAAGTTAAAAATCTGAAAATAGTCAAATTTGTTTACTTTTAAATCAACAACAAGACCCTGGTTTAAGAAAAAAGTTAAGAGGGCTGCATACTAACCTGAGAACACCGAGCAAAGTATGTTTGGTAGAAGTCTAATTTTGCTGAAACTATGAAACGAAATGGTTATTTTTCTTCCATATCGGATGGTAATGATGGAAACATTTTAATTTTCTTCGTCATTTTTCGACGAGAGACATTACCTTTACGATATATCGGAATAAATGGGTCCGTAGTATGCCTGTCTCTCATGGACTAGGTTAATTTTTTAAATTTTGTCTAGCCCAAGTTTTCAGAAAAAAACTACCGCAGCCCGAGTTCGAACCGGGAACTTCCTATTTCATGTAGGATACGTTACCAATTGCGCCACGGGGGCATACGATAGATTTTTAGTGAGAACCTGGGCTGGTTGTATTACATTGCTTTTGAATGCTGGTAAATTATATATCTTCCATATCGGATGGTCAGGATGGAGACTTTTTACATTAACTTGTTCGTCATTTTTCCACGAGAGAAATGACGAGGAAGTCAATGTAAAAAGTTTCCATCCTTACCATCCGATATGGAAGAAATATAATCTACCAGCATTCAAAAACAATGTAATACAACCAGCCCTGGTTCTCACTAAACAAATCTTTTGTATGCCACGGTGGCGCAATTAGTAACGCATCCTACATGAAATAAGAATTTCCCGGTTCGAATACGGGCTGCGGTCGTTTTTTTCTGTAAACTTGGACCAGATGAAATGGTTATTGTTAGGTATATCTAAGCTGAGAAAGGAATAAACTGTGCTTCTTGTTTTGCAATGTTCTAAAACTAGTTGTTTAAATAATAAATATCATGGTCTGACGTTAGCCGACCTTGAAGACTGATATCTCGAATTGCAATGATTCTTTCAAGAATTCACAAAACTACAATATAGATTCATTCTTTATAAAGAAGTTGGCATATCCTGCAAATAAATTATTATTAAATTAGTGTCAAAATAGAATTCCAAAAGAGGACTGTAAGAGGGAAATTTAGGGAAATTTAACGAGAGAAAATTCTGATCCTAGTGGAGAAATAGTGAAACAGAAGTTTGGCCAGTCCACTTACTACTCTGCATAACCTTCACTTCACTCCGTTACGTTGTAGGGATGGTAAGGTCTGTCCAGCGGCTAACGAACGGAAGAAAGTTAAACATCTGGTACATGTACAACATTCAAGGACACTTTCTTGAATTCAGTTTTAAATTTATTTTTCCAAGTTGTCGTTTGCTTCGTCAGCCGGAATGTCTTATTTCTAAGTGTTTCATGAAACAATATCAAAGAGTTTGGTACTTTTCATAACATTCTGATTCGAACGATACATACTTTATACAACACTTTTTTTACAACTATTGACAGCGAATACAATTTTAAGTTTTATGTTTAAATTTTAATGACAATTAAAATTTTTTTAATAATTTACATTTCTCCACAAACAATTTTATGAAAAAAATAAAATTATTGCAAAAACGGTTCAAATCTGAAGTGCAAATTGCCCAAATGCCAAAAATAAACTAGATTAGTAGCTTCTTCGTTGAACTGTGGAAATGATGAGAATAAATCAAATTTCTCTTTATACGATTTCTCTATTTGGTAGAAGTTCACAACGTTGAATACAACGGTTTTTAAAATTTAAAATTTCAAAATTTTTTAAACAATAAAGCGTTAAATAAGCATAAGTCATGCATAATAAAGTGCTTTTATGTGAATAATTAATTTTTTTTAACAATAACTAAGCGATAAAATCGTCGCAGTTTGCTTCGCGGACATTAAACTCAAATTCTCGGTGATACTAAAAATCACAAAAATCGAGCACTATTCCACATTGAAAGATACAACTTTATATTGTTAATAAAGAAATATAAGAAAAAATATTATGTTTCGCGCAAGCCCTATTTCCTTGATAGAAATCTTCGAAACTTCGTTGCAAGTTTTGGGTGAAAAAAAAAAATCGAAAAAAACAGAAAACATTCCAGATTGAAAGATACAACTTTATATGGTTAATAGAAAAATATAAGAAAAAAATTATATTTCGCACAACTCCTACTTCCTCGATAGAAATCTTCGAAATGTCTTTTCAAATACTCCAAGTCAAATTCTGAGTCAAAAATAAAAATCCCAAAAAACAAGGAGAAGGTGGTGTTTTTTGTTTTGATTCATACTTTTTGTAAACGAAGGTCATGGCCCCAAAGTAAAGATGTTAAATACCTAGAACCCAATATTTGGCCAGTTTTGAGAGGAAGGGCTTTAAAAAAATTGTCGCTGGTCTTATGGATTTGAAAAAGCCGTCTTTGAAGTGGCCGAGTAGCTCAGCGGTTTAGCGCCCGATTTGTGCGCAGAGGCTGCGGGCTCGATTAACGCCGCCTGGATATGGCAGTACAAATGACGGGAACATAGCTCGGCGTTTTTTACAAAATTCGGCAATTTCTTCACAAATAACGGGCATCAATGAAAATTTGATGAAGCGGTTTCCCGTCATTTTGCAAACGATTTCATGTGGTTTGTACATAAATGTCTCAAAATTCGAGTCTCATCCCGTCAATTTGTACTGTTATATCCTTTGTATAACATGCCAACTTCGATCCACAAAATATTGGTCCACGGACATAAAATAATAGAACACTCTTTGCTGCCTATAGGGCAAATGTCAGATGAGGCACAGGAATCTTGCAATAAAGTAATAAGATTTCGCGCGGAAATGCAGTAGAAAAAAAACTATGGAAGATGTTTTATTGCGCCTTTTCATAAAGTCAGCCCCTGTAATTTCTGCGGTGAGTGACAAAAATAACTCGAAACAGAAAAAGACAAAAAATTTTCAACTGAAGCAATGTCTTTGTTCGATATACCACTTGAGGAAAAACTCGAGCAATCAACCGATTATATAAGTGATTGTGATGATCATCAATCCAGCGAAAGCGAATAGCTCCAACCTTTCGTAATCATATTTGTATGAAAAGATCTGTAAATGTGTATAAATTTAAGTATTTTTGTGACAGAAAAAAATACATCGTGTTAATGTACTTTTCGAATACTTATTATGACCTAGACATGTATGAAATGCAACTTCTTGCATGCACTGTACTTTTCTATGTTTTATTAACATTATGACATACGTGTTATCGCTTTCACAAATATAAATTCTAGATTCGTAATTGTGGACGCTAGAAACACCTTAATACTGAATATCTTGTCAATCGAACCACTTTTTTGAAATCCAGACCGCCATATTGGATCCGCCAATTTGTTTTTTGAAAAACTGAATACAGAATCATAATCAGCGACCTCAAAAACCCCCGAGTTCAAATTTTCATGTGAATTGGACAATGCACTTACATTTTCACCAGCTTTTCCGATTTCTGGACCACAAAATTAAGATCGCAGTTTGACGGGACTCCTAAATGAGTACGGTACTCTAACAGAGCTCGAAACATCTTGCCCGTCCCAGTTTCGGAACGTGTCTTTATTAAAGAATTAAAGCTTGCACTTAAGTTTCCTCAGTGGATCAGGGTAGATTTCCCCGGCAGTTCCCATAGGAAGAAAGTAAAATTAAAGTTCTGTATTGAGGCAATTCTTGTAAATTCGCGGCGGACACAAATAGTGAGGAATACTTCTTTTCGAGGGAAGCCATGTTCGGTGCTCATGTTAGGGGTGATTGAAGGATAATTTGATCTGCCTTGATCGTGGTCAACCTTGTATCGAAGGTTAAGTTACCAGCAAAACTGCAAACTAGTCTCTACTCCGAATTATAATCAAGGCTCAGTAAGCCCGCTGGCTGCGGTGTCAACGGATCATTCCTAACATAACCCGACAACTTGAGTGTGAAAGCGACGGACGTGTGCGCGATTTTGTTCAACCCACACAAGGACTAGTCAAGGAACTTCCTGAAGACAAATTTTTGAACAAGTCCCTCTGGAACAGGACGACTCGACAGGATAACTCTTCTCTCTTGCCTCCGACCTTCGGACGGTAGTTTAAGGTACTTATAAGGCAACCTAGGGTAAGTAAGTTGAGACTTAAATGTATCGTTCCAATTTTTCATTTTTATGTATAACAAAATAAATTTCTTTTAAATTAGGATTCTTGAGCCTAAACCTTTAGTTTCTTTAAGTACAAATCATCCTACCCCTTTTCAGAAATAGTGAATTTCAGTCAATCGTTTCGGCCAGGCGACATTTCAGTAGAAGAAGAGAGATTACGATCCCATAAAATAAAAACGAGTCCTGACGGAACTCGGCAGCTTGGAAGCCTCCACAACGAAACATTTATTAATTAATTAAATCATTTATTCGTTCGTAGCAAGCTGATGGTGGCAGCGGTATCATCATCCCTCGTGCACCCCCTAGCCCGTTACTTTTGACGCATTTTTGACTTTACAGTTTTTTTTGAAAAAATTTCAACTTTGTCCAAAATTTTCAATTTTGTGCTTTGCGCTGGGACCCTGTTGCAACATTGTAAGATTTACAAATCTTGAAACATTAATTTTAATTAATTTATCAAAAATCAAAAAGGGTTTGCCATTTTGCTTTTCAGCACGTGGTCAACCCCAGAATTCAATCTCTATTGCTTTTCAGCACGGATTTTGAATTCGATCCTCTATCCCCACTTTTTGTTAATTTATTAAAATTTAAAGACGCTCAGAATTAACCCTAATGCCCTTTAGCACAAGGACAATTCTTGGGATTTTCTAGTTATTGCTTTTCAGAATTTTAACAAAATTGTGGTCAACCCAGGAAATCAAAGTTCAGACGGTCAATGAATTCAGTGATTCATGTTAAGGGTCTCGTGCAGTAGTTCGTAAGAAAAACAGGAGCTGAATTCTCTTGAAGAATTATTAGCAAAAGTTAATTCCCTTTTAGATCAAGCCAGAAAACTTATCTACTCGTACGCGTTAGAAAATCTCAAGAAATAAAAAAATTCAAAGAAGTCATAAACTTGAGTTCAGAACTGAATCTGAAATAGACATAGTATTATAAAACAATATTTTTATTGCATAGACCTTGCTTGCTCCGAGGAATGTCGCGGGTCAGCAAAAATTCTCTCGCAGAGTAACCACTTACCACGGAAGTAAAACAGTAACCTATATTTCACATCTTGTCGAGGTTGTGGAACTGCAGTTAGGAATTACATTGAAAGAAAGATCGAAGAGAGCAAAATTTTCCCAATTTTTATTGATCCTTAATCTCCCAAATCTTAAGAACCATTTAGCTTAAGGGAATTAAAGCGCGAAATTTTAAATTAACAGTAATTAATTTAAAATGCATGTGGCTCTTCCTAGCCGATTAGAGTACTAGTATTTATACAGGGAAAGTCTACCTGCTTGTCTGAGTGTTTAATTCCCTACTAATAGAAGGAAAGCGAATCTTTTAATAGTGTAAACTAATGAAAAATTTAAGCAATTCTCTCTAGCCGAATGAGTACCTATAAACACATAGGGAAATCCTAGTGGTGTGTTTGAATTCTTAACTTCCCTTATAAAGAGTAGTTAAGAGATCCGCGACCTTGAAATTGAGGTTACCCAATTTAGGGTCAGGTAAATCTTTCTCGCCGATTTGGGTACCAATGTCAGCATAAGGGAAATTTTACATGGCTTGTCTGAATTCCTTAATCCAAAATGCCTAAAGAAAATTCCTCCTTCCAAGAACTTTCTAAAATCAGTAATTGTCCTAACAAAAGTAGGAAACGTTTAGGAAAAAATTATGCAGCTGCGAAAATTAATCCAGAAGTTTCCACGACCTCCTCAATTTATAAAAGGTTGGTCAATCGAAAGAAGAAGACACTTCCGATATGTGTAATCATACCCATTCAGAGACCTAGAGTTCCCGCACAAGTTCAAAACTTCGTAGAGCTAAACTTAACTGAGTAACAGGAAATTCAACGAAGAGTAATAGCGGCTGAAAAAGAAACAAGAGCTAGGAATAATCAGGAAGAAGTAGATGTAGAATTTTCCTCAGAAGGGAAAACTGTCGTCTATGAAGGATAAATTGTCGCGTTCGATTCCGATAGCGACATTGAAATTATGAATTAAAAATAAAACTCACTAAGATTTTATATCATCAAAATCCACATTAGTCACAACTAGAAAAGAAATCTCTTGTAACTTGTAGCAGGAATATTCCGTGATGGCGAATGCTCATGACTCCTCAATCAGCCTTTCGTATACACTGCAAGTTGGTATTAACTCACTCGTGAGAGAAATAACATTACACACGGATCCTGACTGTCCTGTAAATTTTATAAATAGATCCGAAATTTTGCGAATAACAGACATTAAGAAACCCGTAGTCCTTGGGAGTGAGGAACTAATAATCATAGGATTCATTGACCTCACAATTCAAAATCAGTTAATTAGATTCAGGGTCCTTTCTCCAAGCACCGAGTTGATAATCAGCGGAGTTCTGGGACTTTCTGGATTGACCCAATTGGGCTAATTGTGCCTGAAAAACATAGCCAATTAACGCCTGTTATGTACATATGTTCAGTTTTTAAGTCTGTTTTAGGGTTTTTTGTGAAAAAAAATCTTGTAACATTGTAATCTGTGAAATTGCGATTGTACCTGCTTCGACAAAGTTCGGTAAAATAAAAATTGGATAAACAAAAATAAAGCAAGTCAAAAGAACAATTTTTATCTTGCAAACATGATAAGTGTAATTTTTGCACTCTGAACTAATTTTAAGGACATATAAATTTAGGGTTTCCTAACAACATTATATTAAAAATCTAGAACAGTTCATTAAGTTGTAGTGTGAAGAATATCACATTTCAAAACAACGCTCCCTCTGAGATCGAGTTTCAACCTTACTGTTTTCAAGTCAACGAACTCAAAATTGTCAAGTCGCAAAATCTATTGAAGTTCAGGCAATAGCAAACAAATAAAATAATTCAAAATTATCAGATTCATTTTCTTTTACCATTGCGTTACAATCTCAATTTCCCCTGGAAAATGTATAACGACCGAATTCACGATTAAACCTATTCAGTCATCCATAAAATCACTAAATATCCTTCCAAATCTGACTGACATATTTCCACCTAACTTCTCTCATTTTTATTAGATTAATTTTCAATTCCACCAAGTACTTCTCTACTTAAAATTAAAAACTGGTGCTACTAATATTAAAGAAACAGAAAGAAAATTTTGCCCACAGAAAATTGCAGTGGTAAGCACTTGATAATATTACAGTTTCAAAAGGAACAAATTCCAGATGATTCTTAAAATTTAACTTTATGTACTCCGCTTAAATTAACATATTTTCAAAATTCCAATGCTAGAGTACCGCCAAAATTAAGAAGCTCATAAATTAAAATTTAAAAAAAAATAGAAAAGTTTTAACTATTCACTAAAATGTGATATTAATGAAATTTAAAATCTTATAAAAATACCATATTTTCAAGTTCTAACAATTCTAAGGAAGTTCTTCTTATAACTTCTAAATTCAAAATTTTATGCCCTAACAATTTTTTTAAAGATTCAAATGTAAAGAAACTAAAAGTTTTATGTTTTGAATCCGATTTGGCACAAACTTATTTGGTACGAATTTCATAACTTTTAAACCCAGCGTTTAATATATTACAGGGATAATTGTGGCAAATTTGATATAATAATAATAACAATATTAATAATAAATTGAGCATTATATTGTATCAAAAGTTCCGTCTCCTAAAAATCAGCGTAAACAAATTAAAGTGAAATAAAATTATAGGCACTCCTCAAGCAGTGTAAAGTTTGTTTACGATTTGAAAAATCAACAATTCAAAAAAACAAAAGCCTCTACTCAAAATATGAGAATTATGTTAAAGACCTTTTATTTTGCATTAAATGACTTCAAATTGGATTTCATGTCTCAAAAAATAAATTAGCAAAATTAATTTGGCTAATCCAAGTATTTTAAATTATTTTGTTTTCAAAATAATTCTAGGGTGGTTTCATTACTATCACCCCACATTTTAGTGTAGTAAAAAAGTTCAACTTTTCAAAAGTATTAGATATAAAAACAAAACTCTTTTAGTTAATGGAAAATTAAACAAAACAAAAAAAAACATAAAAGGCCTTAGAACATAAAAAAAGTTTTATTATAAAATAAAGATAAGACTATTTTCATTATCACGAAAATTTTTGTGATTTTTGCAATCCTTTCTGCTGAAAAATTTCTGTTTGATAAAAGTTTTCTTTCCATATCTTTCCATTATCAACTGAAATATTATCGTTAAATTACAGTTAAATTACAGTTTATAAAATTAGTTATTTTAAAATCATAATGTTCTGTAAATTGCACGAACATTATTTTTCTTAGAATCTTCTTTCATTGGCACTAAAATTTTGATCTGCTCTCTAAATTTTAGTAGAATTAATTCAAATCATTGAAACTTAAAGTCGTTAAATCTTCTTCAAAATTTCCTTTCTAATTTTTATGTATGGTTTTCAACATTAAGGGCACCTATTAATTTAGCAACACTAGTTTAAGTAGCATGGAATCATTTTGCTTTCAAAATAATTCTTCTGTAGTGACATCGATGTTATCGCACTTTCATTTTTGTGAGAAAATTCAATTTTTATTGAATTTTTAGATATGATTATTAGATTTAGAAAAATTATTAGATATGAAAACAATAATTTTTCAAATTATAAAAATACTATGAAATACTATAGTTCCATTATATCTGAGGAAGTTTTTAAGTTAATAAGTTTAAATTTAAAATTCTTTTAAATTGCCTAACTATTGTTTTAGCTAACATTTTCTGTACTGTTATTCAAGTTCAAATTCTGACCTGCATCGTAAATTTTAAAGGAACTAGTAAAAAACAGTAGAACTTGAAGTCATTAAATGTCCTTCACATAACTAAAATCTAACTATGATTTTCAATCCTAAAAGAGGAACGACTATTATAATTCTAGTACATTTTAATAGTATGGAATTATTTTGTTTTCAAAATAATTATGGTATGACGACATTGCTGTCACCACAAGTTTGGATTAAGGAAAACAGTTAATTATATAACTCGAACTTATTGAACTAACAATTGTACTTGCAATTAGAATATTTGCTGCTTTTAAATCAACAAAAAGGATAGTCTAAAATACCAGTGAAAACTTTAACACTAGACTGTAGTTTTTCTATTATTATTATTATTATTATTTAATTAAATATTCCAATTTACATATAAAAGTTATGAAGCTTTTAACTAAAAACATTACGGTTTGTCAAATGTTCAATTCTTTTTTTGTATTTCCGAATTTATCAATTTTTATCATCTATGATTAATTTCGAATTTATTCATTCCAAATTCTAATACTACTAATTTTTATTACAGTTTTCCAATCTCACTTGAAATAAAAAAGTAAATAAATAAATAGGTAAAAATTAAATAAATG
This sequence comes from Euceroptres primus, assembly GCA_037177015.1. Lineage (NCBI taxonomy): Eukaryota > Metazoa > Arthropoda > Insecta > Hymenoptera > Figitidae > Euceroptres > Euceroptres primus. Next base: position 16,380 of record JBAGKK010167269.1, on the reverse strand, counting down.
GACATTTTAATAATTAACTATTTCAAGAACATAGAAAGGCTCTAATTTTAAATGATTTTGGATACAAAATAATTCTGGTGTGGCGACATTGCTGTCGTCAATCGACTTCGCTTAATGGCATAAGACACAAATTATTAAACTCAAAACTGGAAGATTCAGACAACGTAAAAATTGCTTATATTTCAATAATTAGCGTACGTTATTATCTATCAAGACTTAGGAAATTTAAATATGTTATGACGAAAATGAAAATAGTTCATTAAATTTTCGGGTAAGTTATTGATGTTTATTGTTGAGAAGAGCTCAATGTCAGAGGAAAGTTGAAAGTAAATACATGTCACTCAGATTACGTTTCTTCTAAAATTTGCAATTCTCGAAATGTTTCTTAACTTTCGACATTAAATAATTAATGAGCGCTCATTTTGTTTTTTTTTTGCAAAATTTGCAATTGTTTTCTGTGGTGACATGTGTTTTGTTTCTAATCCTCAGTAGCAGTGAACCAAAATCGCCTTTCCTTTCCAAATTTTAAACAATCTTGATCATGATGAGATTTGTTATGGATGCTGCTATTTGTGTAATTTTTATCCAAAACCAATCAAGGACCTGATGAAAAGCACCGGTATTTAAAATGAAAAACAGTACTGGCACCTGGAGTACTACGACCTTCCTAAATGTGGACAAGTTCCTGACTTGTTAGAGGTAGACCATCTATGACCTGGTCGAACACCGCTGCCATCCCGCCTCCTTGTTGGGATATGTTGGGATATGAGTACATCCGCTCCTAAAATCAATGGTCCTGTCACTACTTTCATCAGCGACTAGTGCCTTTGACCAAAAATTGTCTATAGTTGAAAAACTATAGATTCAAGTAATTTATTGATGTACGAGACTTTAAAATATGGAACCTAGGAGAGTCAATTAATTTCTTTCATCAAGATTGCACTACGGAGTGCAATCTTTCTGTCACTGCCAGGGTTGGAAGGAGAGAATCTTCGGAAGAAAGTTGTGAACTTCAATCACATCCAAAACTAACCAAGCTATCAAAGAAGAAGCTTTCAATGACACCAACAACAACCAGTCTGCAATTAACTGTTGGGCCAATCAAATGACCTTATCGCATCTAAATATCACAAAACTCCTCAAGAACGGCTTACAGGACAAGAACGGCTATACATTTGGATTTCATCAATTCGCCGCCAAAATTAATCCAAGTCGACATGAGATAGTTACCAAATAGTTACCAGACAGTACAATGTAGACATTTAACAATTTCTATACTATGTGGCTCCCTGACTAACTGCACAACAGCATCTGGACAGTGGGCCGGGAGACCCGAAATCTTGGCCGAAAATCAAGTATTGAATTTGAATAAATCAAATCATTTTGTAGACACTTCAGATTACTTAAAAATCGATTCTTACAATTATAATTGTTATTATCGTTATTAAGTAAATAAATAAGACAATACGAAATAGGTGCAATGGCTGTAAAGAATATATAGGTTTAAGATTTTTTGTGTAATTTATTCACGAATAAAGTGATATTTTTCATGTGGGCGCCATTTCGTTTCTCTGCAACTTTATGCAACACACTTAAATGAAAAAAATGAGATACCATTTTGTTCACTAAAATATGTACTTTGAGCCCAACCTGCGTCATTTTGCGCGTTTTCATTTGCTTAAAAGAAAAATTACTCGAATCGTAGCTGAGCGCATTCATTCGTTCCCACTTGTATGGAGATATTCAATGCACTCGCCTACCAATAACATCTATGCATGAAATTTGAAAACATTAACTATTACTTACATGAAAGCAATACAAATTATTTATAAATATTATTATTATTGAAGACAGTACTAATTATTTATAATTAATGTTATATATTATATAATAAAGTTGAAATTTAATATAATTTAATTAAAAACATATGTGATAAATAAAAAATTGATTGTAAATTGATTAATATATAATAAATAATATAGTTTAAATAATTAACTATGTGATAAATAATGAAATAATAATTTAACAAAATACAAATTACTATTTTATTATCATTTTGTTAGAATCTTAAGTTTAAAAAAATTTCAATGCAGTTTAAACGTTACCGCGTAAAATTTGTAGTTCGACTTTTAACCACCAGATGGCCAGCGTTTCTTGTGTCTCACAAATAAAATGAATGTCTGCTGTTATAAATGGACACAATGATCTGATTTCAATTATTCTTCAGAGATCTTTAGATAGTCGATCGACTTGGTCGTCGATTACATTATTCAACAATCAAACATTTAACTTTCCCATGTGGGAAGCAAATCAAGAAAAGTCTAAAACGTTGGATTTCAGGTCTGCATTCCAGACGTAATGCTGAATTTCAAGCTGCGAAACGAAAAAAAGACAGATTTGAGTTACAAAACGCTCAATGGCTTGATTCTGGTTTCGTGATCCCTCATTTAAATAGTAATATAGATGAAGTGCCAAGCAGTCTAAGTCCAGGTCCTGGTCGAACTCCTTTGGAATTTAAAAATAAATCTTTATGGTGAAAGCGTCAACAAATTGCTCCAATTAGTATTAAACACAGTAACGATACTCAAAAATTATTGATGGCTTCTTCTTGTTCAGCATATAAGTCGAAAGACAAGCATCCGAAAAAAGTTCTCGATGAACTGACGAACGATTCAGAAGCACCTGCAAAACTTAGAAAGTTGGAGAGAACATCGGTGCCTTTTTTAAAAATGAAGACTCTCTGTATAATGACGTTCGTGAGGCAAAATTACTACTTAAACCTCCAAAAGAGTTGATCCATATCGATGATTCTGTAGCTTAGGTTCCTCTTCAAGCTCTTTTAAATCGTACTTCAGAAAGGATATTTTAGATGCAACAAGAAGTGATATTTCATGCTATGGATGCAGTACCGTGTACTGATTCGAACTTGACTCTGATATTCTCTTCGAGTTTTGATGACAGTTCAGGCCATTCCGCTTAAAAGTAACAATACGCTTATCAAGATGCAAATAAAAGTGACGAAAACTTATTCGCGACCACACTCATTCCTTTACACTTAAATTCCGAACAAGGATATGTATTATGGAACAATAGAAACTCTCAATCTCCTCGATTTTGTCGTCCACTTTAGTTACGGTATGTAAAGATATCCAAAGATGTCATCTTGCAGAAAAAAGGTTGCTGAAGATAAAATAGGTAAACTTGAACCTTTTGCGAGGTGATAGACTATAATCTAACACCTTCATACGTGACAGGCGAGGGAACTCACTACAATCTAGCACCCCGATAAGTGAGACCCAAGAAGAATCACTAGAATTTAATATTTTTAGCCTAATCCGTCAAGTTTTTAAAATTCTTGCCGCCATGTCGGATCCATTATTTTCAATTTTTTACTTTTCACCAAAGATTCGCAATCAGCTATCGCGAAAACCCCTGTGTAAGCATTTCTAGCCCAATACGATAACTTTTCTAAATTTTAGATGCCATTTTGGATCCTCTATTTTGAATTTTGCATTTTTTACCAAAAATTCGTCATCAGCGACCCCTAAAACTCCCAAGTAAGCACTTTTAGCCCAATCTGTCAACTTTTCTAAAATTTCTCCGTCATATGGAATCCACCATTTTGAATTATATATTTTTCATTATAAATTCGTAATCCCTAAAAAAAATCCCTAAAAAATTCGTAACCCCTAAAGCCCCCACGTAAGCACTTTCAGTCCAATCTGTAAACTGTTCTAAAATTTCACCGCGATTTGAAATCCGCCATTTTGAATTTTGCTTTTTTGATTAAAAATTCGTAATCAGCGACCCTGAAAAGCCTCCAGTAAGCACTTTTAGCCACATTGTTCAATTTTTTTAATTTTGGCCAAGATTTCGGATCTCCCGGCCCACTCTGATCTGGGGAAACTACTTTTCCAAAATGCACGTAAGAGTTGTACTAATATCAACCAGTGTCTGGAGATACTCATACACCATATGCGAGCAGTTATCAGAAATCAACGTGGATTGTCTGTAAACAATTCATTGTTTAAAAAAATTTGAAGACATCCCTTAGTTCACATCATTTGAATCAACTGATCAATTGCATCAACATTCAACACTTTCAAAATGTGCCTGTGTCAACATCAATAACCTTGATGTGCATCAAGATCCTGCAGAAGTTGAAGCCGTATCATCACCTATTGGCTATAAGTGTCGGTGAACACTTAAAATTTCATCAGTCAACAGCAGAGATCTTCAAGAACATCAGCATCTTCGGCATTTCATGAGTTGTTGCGAAAACTTCAAAATTTTTTTAAATTGATGTGAGGTTTTCGCAATGAGTAATTACTCTCAGAATCTTATTTAGAAACTTAGTTCACTTGATACTGAATTAAAATACTAAGCGTATTTACTACACCTTGACTTTAGAAAAATTTGAACCATTAATCTTTTTTTTTTGTTAAAAAATTTATTAAAAATAAGAATATTCAATTTCTGCAAGTATTTGCTCTATAATGAACAGAACTATGGCCAACGCAATTCATAGTAACATTAGTTTTCTCGTCAATTATAAAAAAAATAACAAAGTTTGTTTTTTCTAAAATTCATATAAATTCGAAACATAATTGTTTATCTCTGCTCAAGGTTAAATTAATGAGTATAATTAACATTAAAAACAAACCAATTCGAACAATATTTGCAAGAACCTAGATAACAGATATAAGATTGGCATAGCAAAGTAAAAAAAAAATTATGGCAACCAAAGAATATTTGTAACTCGGAATTCCACAAAGAGACTCCTGTTCATACTCTAATGTAGTAAAGAAATTTGTTAGCTCGGCCAATTTAGCAGTTGAGTGGACCTTGGGAATAATTCATAATTTAAAAGCGGATTCTTGGTAATCATATTCCAAATTTTATCAAAGCTTCATTATTAGCACTCTTCTTTATGGGGTTCAAGTGTGCGGACTCAACTTCCCAGGGTAAACTCAGGGTATACAGCTTTCACTTTTTTAAAATTGTTGCATTTGCCTTCATGCATGCCCAACTACGCGGTGCGGTTGGAGGTGGGTGCCCTGCCGCTGTCTTACATCGTCTTCACCAGAGCGCTGTCCTAGATTAATAATGTATAGAATACAGACATCGAAGACAGTGTTTGCCAAGGTTGATGGATCTCGCGCGCTCAGGGGAGTATGAGGGCGAACTTAATTAGTTCGGAAAACTAAAGAATTTTTGAATCGAATGTGAAATGGTAGATATATGGAATACATCCTCATTGCAAACGCTAGTTGTCGAATCAGAAGTATTTTTGGAAAAATCGAGAGGCTATTCACTGAGATTTTATCTGACTACTAGATTTTAAAATTAAAAGGAAGTCTCTGTAACGGTTAGCATTCGCTGTGTAGTCTCTGTTAAACACTTGGTTAGTCACCATCAGTCATCAGTTAGTCGCAAGAAGTCGAGTATTCGTAAAATCTGTTTCAAACATTGCGCAAAAGATGCGTGTCGAACATAAGAGTGAAAAGAGTGAATGTCAAACTTTGACGTAATGTCCGTATGTTTATTAGTTGAAATATATTTTAAAACTTTATTTCTTTATTTCTATTTTAGTTTTACGAATTTCGTTTTGTTAATTAACAGTTTTCTTAATTACATAAAATAAAGACCTATATAGTTTTGTTCGTACACCAAGAGACGAGTTTAACCGAGTGCATGCAATTTGGACCGAGTGTAGTGTGAATAGTGAACACCCGACCGACTTTTCTAGTGACTAAGGCGACTAACCTTTCGAAGAAGAGCAGTTAGTCAGGGAGCAGTCTCTAGTTATCCCCGTGGCAATCACTGTTAATCTGACTGCCTTAATTCTCAGCGAAAAATATAAAAGAGTTCTGATCAAGAGAGATTTAGGTTCGCGAAGAGAGTCGACGAGCTTGCTTTCCTGGCCGTATCTGGATATTCCGAGGGGCTGGTCACTGAGAAATCAGGCAGTAAGATTAACAATGGCACTAGAGACTCCCCCCCCCCTGACTACCCCCCCCCGACCTTTTGAAGTCGGCTATAGCGACTTGCTCGAAAGGTTAGTCGCCGTCTTCACAAAAGTCGGTCGGACATTCACTATTCACACTACACTCGGTCCAAATCGTATGCACTTGGTTGAACTCGGCTCTTTATGAATATGATCAACTACATACGTCAACTATGCATATTTTATATTTTTAAAATAATTCATATTCCAACTAATAAACATACGAACATTGCGACTAACTGCTAACTGCTGTTGACTAACCAAGTGATTGACAGAGACGACACAGGAAATGCTGCTGACCGTTACAGGGACTTCCTTTTAATTTGAAAATCTAGTAGTTAGATAAAATCTCAGTGACCAGCCCCTCGCAGCAACTATCGTACATGATATTTTTCTTGTAACATGTGCAAGGGATTACTTGTAGGGCGTATGTAGATAGGCTGGAATAGATAGTGATGTGGAAAATAACATCGGGGCCGGTCGAATGTCAGGTTCGCAACTCGACCAGAAAATCCGAAAACTGACAAACAAAAAAAAAACCTTATCAGTGTTCACTTAAAAAAGTATACAAGTCAATTTAAAAACACTTTCCCTTGAACATTCCAGCTACCGTATGTGATACAGACACTCGGCTCCGGAAAGAGAATTATAGACAGAACGACTTGACAAGACACGACTTCGTGAAAAGCGCTTCATTTTCGACAAAAAACTATTCATCCTAAGGCATTAATTATATTATAGTATAGAGTTCGACGAAAGCAACTACAGCTGATAGAGATTAATTATTTCTTTTATCACATTAATTATTATTAAGTTTGGCGAAAGCAACTACAGCTTGATAGTATTAAGTATATATTTTGTTTTATTGTATGCACTTTATTTAATCCAGGTAAAAGGTTTTCTGACAAAAGCTGCAAGCTTGCGAAAACGCAGTGATTTTGAGATCACAGCAAACATAATTTTTTAAACACACCAGTATTTATTCAATTATTATCTTGCTGCCAGTCCTAAGCCTGGAGAAAGTGTGAAGGGAGATTTGTGTTTCAACGCTGGTGGGGGAAGCTCTCGCTCTCTTCGCGGGCAGGAGTGAAGCAAGTAGGCGACTGATTAGTGGGCTGGTCGGGGAGATCTGTTTCTCCTCTTCTGCATGAATGCTCAATTTCAGCAATCGTTTATAAGTAACTAGATATTAACAGTGTCATTTGCTCAATGTCAATTAATTTATCTTTAAGGTCACTTCATTATGATTCTATTAATTCATTTAAGGGCATGTGATAAATTGTGATGTCACGAATTACCGACAGGGTACAGAAAATATTCGCCGGTCCTATTTTTAAACAAATAAAGATATCGCGTTGAAACTTAAGGGAATACTAGAAAATGGGTGTTTTATCTTATTTTCAAAAGTTTTGAAAAAAATATTTTTTCAAAATAATTTTTCTTCTAAATTTTCTAAAAATTAGACATAACAGCCATGCGTCATCATATTAATCTTTTAAGTTTCAACACGATATCTTCATTTGTTTAAAAACAGGACCGCCAAATATTTTTTATATCTCGTCGGTAATTCGTGATGTTATAAAGTATCACATGACCTTAAAGAAAAAACTGGTTACTTCTGCAAAAAACCGTTACAATAGAATATTTATTTAATAACTTGTTAATAAAAATAACAATTAAGAGACAATGACAAATGGTCTTAAGGATGTTGAATAAACTACTTTGAAAATGGCCGAATGGTTCCGAAATTCTTCTAAGTCCAAACTCCCAATTTATTCATCACTGAGAGATATACATATCTTTAATTTTAATTTTCCTTGAGATGAAATTAGATAACACTGTTAGACTCCTCTTGCTGGTGAGTTCGCTGTGGTCGTGGGAGTGTGTGTTGGAAGATGGGAGGCTCGCAAGGAGCCTTCTGGCAAGTTTGGAGATAGAAGATGCTCGGAGGATCTTCTGGAAGGACAGGGGGACGTGGAAGCTTCCTTCGACTCTTCCGGAAAAGTAAAGAAATAGAAGGTGCCCGGAGGTCCTTCTGCAAAGCGAGAGGGACTTAGAAGCTTCTTTCGACTCTTCCGGAAAAGTAAGGAAAATAGAAGGTACCCAGAGGACCTTTTGGAAAGCGAGAGGAACTTAGAAGCTTCTTTCGAATCTTCCGGAAAAGTAAGGAAATAGAAGGTACCCCAAGGACCTTCTGGAAGGGAGGAGGGATTTGGAAGCCTTTTGTGACTCTTCCGGGGAAGTGGAGAAATAGAAGGTATCTGGAGGACCTTCTGGAAGGAAAAAGGGACTTGGAAGCTTCTTTTGACTCTTCCTGAAAAGTAAGGAAATAGAAGGTACCCGGAGGACCTTCTGGGCGGAAAGAGGAACTTGGAAGTTTTCGAGGGTAGAGACGAATTCGGAGAGGGTATTCACTAAGTATTTATTTTCCCGATTTACAAGACTGAGAGCGTAGTCGGGCGTCGACACGAGGTTGGAAGCCCGCGACTGACTGTCCTTTGGTGCAAGGAGCTCGTGCTTTTAACAGTCTTACGCCCCCACGACGAGGTTGTGGTAGGAGTTGTCCCCCTCCAGTTTCTCCTAAGATGCCGGGCCTTGCTAGAAGCTTCTAGAAGGTATATTAATAATATGAGAAACTTGGAATAGGCTTGACCTTGCATAGTACCGTAGGCCATTAGAGCGAGGGAGAGAGACTCTAGTGAGTGCGAGGGAGACGGTGAGAGCAAGAGCGACTGGCGAGCCTCGTTGCTTGTTGACATCTGCAAGCACTTAGGCCCTTCCGCTTTCACTAGCCCTGGTAAAATGCAAGTTTGAACATGCTTCTTGCACCAAACTAGAAAACTGCAAGCAAAACGTCGTCGAAAAGCGATAGTATTTAGAAAATGCTAACGCTCTATCGTGACGCGTATCACAACACTTACTGAATTTCTGGGGTCCCATCCACTTTCGTGAATACGACAATGACACACAACCGCCAATTCTATGACTCTGTTTATTCTAATAAGAGTAAGAACTTAAGGATTCATTGTCGGAGTTACCGATGTTTCGAAAATCATAGTCTTTGATATGTAGCCGCAGCAATTTTCCGCAGCGCCACGCCAAAGTCGGTTTGTTTACACATCCAATTAATATTTCATTCCTTCGAGATATTGACAATTTCATTTTCGAAACATCAGTAACTCCGACAATAAATCCCCTAAATTCTTACTCTTATTAGAATAAATAGAGTCATAGAATTGGCGATTGTGTGTGCGATTTGTTCAAAAGTGTCGGTGTCGACTGTGAAAAATCGTTTTCCGCCCAACGTGCCTTACTGTGCTATCTGTCCTCTCGTCGTCTGCTGCACTGGAGAAAATTGTTCTTTCGAAATACTTCCAATTTCATTTTCAAAACATTAAAATTAACATTATTAGAATAAATAGTATCATAGAATTGACTGTTGTGTGCGTGATTGCTTCAAAAGTGTCGATGTCGGCTGTGAAAAATCATTTTCCAGCGTGCTTTGTGTGATATCTGTCATCTCGTCGTCTGCTGCACTTAAGGAAATTATTTTCATAACTTGAAATCATTCGAATTCATTTTCGTATTCACGAAAGTGGATGGGACTCCAGAAATTTATTAAGTGTTATCTAATTTCATCTCAACGAAAATTAAAATTAAAGATATGTATATTTTTCAGTGACGAATAAATTAGGGTTTGGACTTCGAAGAATTTCGGAACCATTCGGCCATTTTCAAAGTAGTTTATTCAACGCCCGTAATGGAATATTACTATTCAGTTGTTTAAAACATGATTAGGGGAAACTACCCTGGGATAGATCACTAAAATTTCAAACGGTTTTATGATATTTTATCCCACTCACGTCTAAGAGTTGACTGCAGTGATTCAACAGATCTATGTATATCTCAAATGGAGTAGTCAAAGGGATTTAAATTGGGTGAGAATGGCAGCTATTCTTTGGATCCGATGAATTCGTCAAAATTGTCAGATATCCAGTTTATAGTCCTTAGGACTCAATGTGAAGATGCTGAGCCCTGCTGGAACATCCGTGGACCATTTTAAGTATTTTTCAGTATTTTCGAAAATATGGTGGGTCGAATCCATGGATCCTTCATATCGAGCTTGATGCTCGACGTCGCCCACTTCCGGTCAGTATAGCCACGATTTTCAAAGCTGAATAAAAAATATGGCGCGCGTGTATCTTCCGCTCTGCGCCACGCGAGCCTCCTCATTTTTTTTAAAGTGTTGCCGTAGAAACAAGGGATCTAATTTATATTAGATTATGAGTATGTAAACAAGGGTGCGATTGATCTACTTGGAGGGGGCGCTCATACAATTAGGATCAAACTTCACTTACAGATGAGTTAGTTCAATCAATAAATTGTATTTTGCGCCTTCTCAAGATAAAATGGTAGATGTTGAAAGCATTATATACGGCAACTTTAATTTATTTGATCCATGGGAAAAAATAAATATATCAAGATTTAGAATCTTTATATTATTTATATTACGATATAGAATGAGAATTCAAGATAGAGTTAGCGAAGCCTAGTCTGTCATAAACAATAGGACGATCATAAAATGTAGCGAATTTGGATGACTTTTTCGACCTTCCGTTTTTTTTTGACCTTCTGTTTTTCCGATTAAATCCAGATCAACTCCAAGATTTTTAGCAGCAGAAGTAGCGGCATGTCGCGTACTATGTGCGGAAAAGGTTTCTGTGTCGATTCCGCTTTTAGTTAGAATATCTTTACCTCAATAATTCAGGGTCTGTGATGCGACACCTTTATGGGATTTTCTAGTGGAGATAAACAACTTCACAGTCGAGTTTCGAGTTAATTTTGAGGCTTCCATATAAGATTCGAGGGCTGACGCAGGACAATGTTTTTTATTCGAATAAAAAGGTAGCAGCAAGATCGATTGCGATTTATTGCGACCTGATGTTTTAATTTAATCAGTAATTTTGATCTCGAATAAGGACGGATTCTTCCTAATATTATAATTGCTGATAGCAGCAAAAGTTTTCATTCTGTGACCCGTAGTGAAAGCATCACTAGTTTCTTTGACAAATCCTGAAAACTCAAATTTTTATTATTTGGTTTAGAGGAAAAGAAATTTAGAAATACTTGAGGATCCCAGCCTGCTGCTTGATAATAGTAATAATAATAGTCATTTGAATGATTATTATTATTTTTTAGTTTAAATTTTTCACAGGCCCTGAAGGGACCTGCTCGTAAGTCCGCTAGTACAGAATAAGTCAAGTTTTATTATTATTATAGTTTAAATTATTCTCAGGCTCTGAAGGGACCTGGTCGTAGGGCCGCTGGTACTGACTAAGTCCAGTATAACGGCCAGTCAACAATTAAAGATTTTCTAAACAAAAAGAACAACATACACTATTCCCGACAAAGACAAAAACAAGTTAAAATCAAATTATATGTCACAAAAATAAAATAAAGCTACAGTCAAAAGTTTAAAACCCAAAAATTGAATCTCTTTTTTTCTTTTCGGGAATGATCTTCCGTTCCAGCACAAAAAGCGGATAGCCGCTTTCTTTTTGGCAGTCCAAAAAGCATTGGACTATGAGGCAGGTGTTGAGTAAAACCAATTTCTGGGCTGCAGCTAGCACCCACTCAACTTGTGACTTCCTGCCTCAGTTCTCTATACTTTTGGATCTTTGTTCTAAAGCCTTTTTGGATGTTTTTGTCAAGGGGAACCGTTACGTCGATGACTTGACAATTTCTAGCCTATGACGAACAACAGTGTGGTCCGTTAGAATGGTTCTTTCCCAGTATAGGCAGTAATTCTCGTTTTCGAGGACCGCTACTGGCTCATATCTATAGAAAGGTGTCCACTCCTAAATGAGTCCCAGATTCAAGCCAATTTAATGGTGAATGATCCCAGCTACATCATTGTGTCTGCGAGTATATTATCACTGAGCTAACTTCGTGCAGCCATTAATGATGTGTTCGATGGATTCATTTGGCTCACCACACAGCCGGCACCGATCGTCTACTTCAAGGCAGAGAATATGCTTTTAGTAATTCCTGGAGCCGATTACCTTGTACTGGATGGCCACGACAGACCCTTCTGTTTCCAGAAAGAGTTTGCCTCCTCGTAGCCACAGGTTAGATACGTCGCTGTCTGTTGTTATTATTATTATCATTATTATTATTATTATTATTATGTCATTAAGCCATATCTCTTTTGGGGTGAGTGCTTACTCACTTGGTTCTAGACGTGTTATGTTACTAAGGCTTGAGTAGGTATTTGTAAGGTTGGAAAGAGAATGTATAGGAAGGGGGATAGATTTTAGATCGATTGGAGCGTCGCGTCGTGGGATGGTTGTAATCATCTCCCTTGTCTTGCGACACTGCTCCAACCCGGGTTGTTGATTAAACTCTCTAGCAATCCCCCCCTGGTAAACATTCTCACAAAGTCTTCATGCATTACACTAATCACAGAAACATATTAAATACAGGGATACAGCTGCCTAATAAGACACTTAGCAGTTTCGTACACAAACTAACCCTCAGCCTCAGTCACTAAGTAAGACCTCCACCTGGGTCCATGAATATCCAAAGAACTTTCGTTTCAGGCATCTATCACACTACTGCTATTCCTTGTTACACACTTTCTATAAATAAGTTTACGTCATGCATCTCTATCCTGACATACATCTTTTGCTTCCTTTATGTTCATGCACTTTTACATACAAGCTCTCCTACTTCTTTGACTCCTTATATCCGTTCGTTTTAGAGTCTCGCTCACATACTGACACCATTCTTTTCTTGGTCTACCCCTTAGTACTAAGGGGTAGTACCAAGGAATAAATAATATAATTGCTTTGCTAAAATATACTTGCTCTGCTAAACGCCCTTCATCCATTCTCTCAACATGACCAAATCATCTCAACAAATTCCTTCTATTCACACCCATTAGCTTTTCATATAGATTACGGGTGTCCACAATCCACAGGTGCAGGGTACTCTCGAATCAACTGGCGTGGCCCAGAATAGACTGAGTTCCTTTTGAAAAAATTTTGACGAATAAATGATTGATCTCTTCAGAAAAAGCAACCCTTCTCCTTTTTTTCTTGCTGTGAAAGCTTGGGGGCCTGGTCAAACTTCATAGCATTCTGTTTTGTAAGAAGAAACCCTTCTAAGCAGGTAGGGACTAGGACCTTCGCTTGACAGTTCTGTGCTAAGTTGAGTCGATTCGACCTACAGATCTGGAATCGACGGTAGACCTAGAATCGACTTTTGGACACCCCTGCTGTAGAACACATTCTTTAAGAACCCATTCACTACCAACTTTTTCCATTAAAGTTTTACCGCTTATATTCCTTAGGAATCACATACCGACCGCGTTCATCTTCCCTCTATCCTTTTATTGACAAGTCCAGGTCTCAACTTCCATACAATACAGTAGGTGTAAACACAGAATTATATATATTGCTATTTTCGCTTTGTTCGTGATATTCTTTCTTCTATTAATGCCTATGATTTTCCTAGTCTCGTTCACACGTCTAAGTATTTCATCATCTAACCTTCCATCAACAGAAAATAAACTTCCGAGGTACACGAAGTCTTCAACCTGCTCGATCTTCTCTCCGTTTAAAATGATGTTGTACATTGTCTTCTCATCATCTCCTTCAAATACTGCAATCTTTATTTTGTTTAAGTTGATCTTTAAACTCATACGCCCTAGCATTCAGCCTGCTCAACATTCTTTGTAGTTCATCTTCTGCTTCTTTTGCGATCTCATTGTCCACAAGCTTCAGTCCACATACTTTAACCGTTCCGAGATCAATACCCTCTTCTTCCAAGATTGACTTACTTAAACATCTATCCATGAATATGATGAATAAACCACGCAGGCATAACGCATCTCTGCCTAAGACCCTATTTAATATCAAGCCAATCATTCAGTTGTCCATTTATCCTTAGACTCGCTTTAAAGTCTTTATAAATCGCTTTTATCGCTTTTAGAAGCCATCCCTTGACTCCGTATTCTTTCACAACCTCCCATAGTTTCACCCTATTCACCTTGTCGAAGGCTTTCTCAAGATCTACAAAGGCACTGAAAACTTTCTTGCCTACCCTAAAGTTTTTTTCTACAATGTGTTTCAAACTAAAAATCTGATCCGCACATGATCTTTCCGGCATAAAGCCACACTGGACTTCCCAAGTTTTCTCTTGTGCTATTTGCATGACCTTTATTATGAGTATTTTACTAAAAACTTTGCTTGCAACGCTTAGCAAACTGATAGCTGTATAGTTTGTGCATTCACCTTTATCACCCTTTTCCTTGTAAAGTGGGATGATCGCTTTTCTTCAATCATTTGAAACTACACCATTCTTAGCCCACACATTCAATAACTCGCTCAACCACTCATACAAAAATTCGTCACCATTCTTAAGTATTTCTGCCGCGGTTCCATCTACATCTGCGGCCTTGCCATTCTTTAATTTTTTGATGATATTTTTAATACCAAATAAACTAATTCCTATTTCGTCGCTTTCATCAGGAGCCTTTCACCTTGTCCATATCCGATATTATTTCACCATCAGTATTCTTAATTCCAATTAGTTCAGTATTTTCTCCATTTCTAGTTTTCTTAACCCATTTCTAGAATAGTTTCTTGTTATCTTCGAAGTCATTTTGCATTTTCATATCGTCTTTTTTTTTAATGTTATCCTTGCTTTCTTTATATTTAATTACTTTCTCCGCTTTTCTATTCTTATCCTTATAATCGTCTTCTAGTTTAGCCCTACCTTCTTTAGAGAGACCTTTAAAATTCAACTCTCTTAAATACGCTTTTTTTCTCGTTAGCAGCTATACGAACTTGATTGTTCTACCAGACATCTCCAGTCATCCTTTCTTCAACCTTAACCCTTCTTAAAATTATCCATGTGTTCCCATAATTTTCCTGGTCTAATTTATTCTGCTACTCCGCTCTTTGTTGATCTCAATATTCCTTCAGCTTATTACGATATTCAATTTGCACCTCTGCTTTCTGTAAATCCTCAACTTTGACACGAGTCTGCCTCGTCTTTTTAATTTTCTTTCTCTTCCATTCTTGACCTAAGCGCATCATTGAGAAAACGAGATAATGATCGGTTCCACATTCAGCGCCCCTCATTACTTTTGTATCATTTATTAACCCTCTCAGCATTACGTCTGCTACTACAAAGTCGATCATACTAAAAATTTCATTTCTACAAAAAGTGTAAGTGTGAATCTTGAATACTTGAACCAAGTGTTTGTAACAAATAACCCTCTTTCCAAGCACAAGCTGATTAAGTTATCTCCGTTCCCACTCGTTTTCGGGTCTCCAAATTGATCGAGTACCTTTTAAGTACTTCCTCGTTGTAAAAAAACTCAGCCATTCATATCCCCAAGTAAAATAATTCTTTTACCGAGATCGCACGAAACTAGAATATTACTCAAAGGGTCCCATAGTGCATCCTTGACATCCTCACTTTCACCGTTAACTAGAGCGTAGTATGCTAAAACGAATAGTCTTCTAATTCCCACTTTCATGATTACCTATAAAAATTTAGGTGATACACATTCATACTGTTTGACATACTGTTTTGCTCTTTCATTCAGAATGAAATCGATTCCCTGACATGGTCTTCACTGACCAGGACCAGGCCTGATCACAGTGAAATTCCCCCATTTCTGGTATTAACTACATCGTTTCCTTTTTTTTTGTTTCGGGTACATTCACAATATCTAGCTTCCTATCACGCACTCTCCCTCCTTAAACACCGCATGTTACTCTAGTCTTCGGCGCACGCTATTATAAAGCCTTGATTCCCTCCCTAGATTCTGGTAAGCCGGGCTAACCCCAATAGTGCGAAGCACAGCCGTGTTGTAGGCGAACCTGAAATCCTTGAGATACACGTCCCATTGCCGGTGATCTTGGGCTACGTATGCGGAGATCATCGTTTCGAGGACCCGCTTCACCTGATCTACAGGATCCGCCTGTGGGTAGTACACTGGAGTAAACGAATTTCGGATTCCGTAGGTCTCTGTTAATCCTTGGAACGCTTTGTTAACGTATTCTGTTCCGTTATCTGACACGAGCACCTCCGGAGCGTTTCAACGGTTCAAGACATTATCCTCAAAATGTTTGATAATAGTCTCGGCGTTCGCTCTCCTCATAGGTGCCAATTCCACCCACTTGGTGTAGAGGTCCTCAAAAACTACGAAATATTATTATTTATTATTATATAATAAATTATTATAATATTATAATTATAATATAATATTATTTATTATTATAATTATATCAGGGATGGCCACGGACGAGCTCTGGGAGCTAAAATCTGTCAACTCGTCAAACCCCACTCTTACCGCCTTT